>CAUYON010127417.1:0-43363 GCA_963573935.1 Arctocebus calabarensis | reverse complement strand
ATAAAAATGATTTTTTTTTTTTTTGAGACAGAGCCTCAAGCTGTCACCCTGGGTAGAGTGCTGTGGAATCACAGCTCACAGCAACCTCCAATTCCTGGGCTCAAGCGAGTCTCTTGCCTCTGCCTCCCAAGTAGCTGGGACGACAGGCGCCCGCCACAACGCCCGGCCATTTTTTGGTTGCAGCCATCATTGTTGTTTGGCAGGCCTGGGCTGGATTCGAACCCGCCAGCTCAAGTGTACGAGGCTGGCGCCTTAGCCCGTTGAGCCACAGGCGCCAAGCCGGGAAACAGCTTTTCAAGAGTCTCTTTTCTTACATAAGCTGCCCAGTCAAAAAACATAGAAAGTTTAATTTTCTTTCTATAGCTTAGCAAGCCAACTTTCAGAGACTTTAAGAAGTTATCGATAGAATACTTGTAGTATTCTTACAGTAGAATTTTAGAAATCAAAGAAATGTAGTTTCAATTAATGTCACTGTTCCTGGAACAATCCACCAGGCTACTAACATTAAGATGTCTACAATTTAAACACTATTACTCCAAGTTCTAAATATGGTATTTTAGAAAAGAAATTATAGACTATATCAAAAGGGTAACAGTCTTTAGAAAAACTCCAATTTCTAAAGAGTTTCCAGGTAACCAAAAGAGCAGTAAGTGAAACACATTTTCTTATTCACTAAATCCCAAACTCTCAGGGGGGATTTCCCCCGATAAGTTTATTCTCATAATGCGGCAATTTTCTCCAATAATACAAATGTTGGCTAGCAGCATGACTGCCATTAAGGTTAATATTCATTTTCACAGATAATCCAGTTTGACTAATATTTCAGCAATGAATATATCTGATTTTCTGAGAACTCATAATATCTATACTTCTAGAAAAAGTACCAAATATGATTTGGTGGAAATTATAAAATACATTATTCTTTTATTCAGAATATTTTCATTAGACCAACTAATGTTCCTCTCACATTCAAAGTGTCCCATTATTTTAATTAAGGGCACTACAATCCATCTTTTAAAAAAAGAATATACTCACAAAAAAAAAGAGAATGTATTTTAATTATTTTAATACCACTACAATTCATCTATTAAAAAAAGAATATATATACACACACAAAGAGAAGTATTACTTTAAGTATTTTAAATTATTTAAGATATTATTTATCCAAAATAATATCTTTTTTTTTTTTTTTTTTTGCAGTTTTTGGCTGGGGCTATGTTTGAACCCGCCACCTCCGTTATATGGGGCCAGTGCCCTACTCCTTTGAGCCGCAGGTGCCGCCTAATCCAAAATAATATCTTAATTTCTCATTAATGTTACTTTTCGATTTATCTTCAGAATATTAAAATGGTCTTTCCAAGAAGTGTATGCCAGTTAGTATTTCCTATTTCTCTAATGTTCCTTGTCAATGTTCTTTCCTCAATAGGCTTTCACAAATGAAAATCATCCATATTATTAGAAGAAAAGCTAAGTTAGCAAGAACAAGGGTAATTTAACCACAGAGATTACAAAGTCATGTTGGAAAACAGTCAATGAAGTTTTCATCAGTTCAACTCTCCATTTTGAATTTCTTTAAATTTTACATGTGTAAATAACTATGATTCTGAATTTAACTAAATCCCTCTCTAGCAACATAATAAATTCTAAGCCACAGCTTTAAAAAGTGAGGGGTATGCCTTAGTCATTACTTTCACGCATCCATTTCTGACTCAAATCCATGCCACTATCACACTAAAAGCATCCTAGTCATCTACATGATCAACCACAGGCTAAATTTGGTTTTAGGATTTGAGAAGAACCAGGCCCCAGAATGCTTCCAATCCCTATATTCATCTGAGACCCCTCCTGTTATAATTAGCTCAGTAATCTTCCCTGGCTAGCTGCCATCTACCAAACAGGAATCACCAAAAAAAGGACACAAAAAATTCTAAGAAATGGGAAAGTTGATAGGGTCTTGAATATTTTTAAAGTGACACAGAAGTACTTAAATGATTTTCCCTAAAATATAAGAAAGTACCTGAATTTAAGAACATTAGGGTCATTTTTACATAATTTGGATAGATAATGGCATATTAAAAAGTTTTTAACTGGGCGGCACCTGTGGCTCAAAGGAGTAGGGCGCTGTCCCCATATGCCAGAGGTGGCGGGTTCAAAACCAGGCCCAGCCAAAAACTGCAAAAAAAAAAAGCAAAGTTTTTAACAAACAGTGCCTCTAATATTACAGCATAAGCACCTAACATGGCCTTAGCTGGCAAGACAACATTAGTCTCTTCTCTATTTATAAGTTTCAAAACATTTAGGAAGATTAGCCCATAGCTCTCAGAACTATTTAAAAGCAAAATGTCATATGGCACCCACTGACAAGCTTGGCAAAAAACACAGCTGCTGCTGACCCCTCCACTCCTCCAACTGTGACAAGGAGCTCCTCCTCACTCAGCTAGGTACTCATATTTGTTTAAGACAACTGAGCATCCAGCAATAACCCCTAAGGCAGAGAAAATCAACTGCAGCAGATCCAGTAAAGAAGGTTCTTCCTATGAGAAGGAACCTTACATGCCTGAGGAACACAGATTTGGGAAAATAACCAAATCTGTGGTTAAATTACCAAAAGAAAGCTAAGCATTCTGAGAACTCTACAGCCCTTCAGAAGGGCTTCCACCATAATAGCTAAAGTTCAATGAGCTTGAAGATGAAGATGCTCAGCTTTCCCCTAAAGTACATGCCTTGATGTGGGGAAAGATTCACATCAAGTATAGCAACTCCACATTCTATAACATTCAATAACACATGTACACAACAGATAGGTATAATACTTAGATCTGCTAAACTTCAAGTATCCACCAGAAGAGATACATCACAAATCCCAATATAGTTGAACTACACATAGTAGGAACTCAAAAAAAATTTTGTTGACTTATCTGAAATGAAAACTGTCACCAATTCATAGTCACCTTCACACTGTCACTCCACCCCACAATCCCACCCCTATATTTTCTTTTTTAAAACATATCAAATCCCAAGTGCCTGGGCCTAAACATGAAACCTGGAACAGGAAAATAAAGAACTGTCAAAGCTGCCTTGTTTCCATCTATTTCTGTTGCTAATGTGGTTACACTTCTGGTGATGATGCCATCTGATAGGCCACCCATCATTTTAGGAGAGTAAAATTTATTGGCACCTATATTTACTTAGCACATTCATATAATTCATCTCACTTCATTTTCTCAATAACCCTGAAGCATAATAATACCCAATAGGGTAGAAACTGAGGTTCAAAAAAGTTACATGTCTAAGATCACCTGTTAATAACAGAATTCAAACCCTTCCATCTTTCATGAGGCATTTACATAATCTAAGAGGTATTACAAAAATTATAACCAAAAATGTAGGCTAACCTACTAAAAAGTACATAGAAAGTGCTAAGTTGTAGGTTTTTCATTATCATCCATAACAAATTCTTTTAGAGTAGCCACCACTTACAAAACACTATATTTCCATAGGGACATAACACTGTCTTTGCCGAAGAGAACTGACAGCCTAGCTAAAGAAACAGGCCATTTCCATAGTTTTTAATGTTAGAAGCAACAAAGGGTATTGGAAAGGACAAGGGTTTTATATACATCTATATATGAATTTCAGTGTTTCACACTAGCTGTGAACTTTGGAAAAGAATTTAACTTTTCTCAGTGGCAAGAGCATACATGATAAAAAAAACTACTACATCTTACAGCTCTAGTTTAAAAAGTTTAAAAGAAAACTTTTAAAGTTTAAGAAGAAAATACAAAAACCTAATATTTGTTAATTCTTTCCCTTATAAAGTAGCACAAGTTAAGTGCCAATAAGTGGAAATTTCATAAAGTTCTCAAGCAAAGCCCAAGCGCGGTGGCTCACACTTGTAATTCCAATACTCTGGGAGGCCAAGGCAGGTGGACTGCTTAAGCTCAGAAGTTCAAGATCAACGTGAGCAAAAGTGAGACCCTCCATCTCTAAAAACATAGCCAGCTGTTGTGGCGGGCTCCTGTAGTCCCAGCCACTTGAGAGGCTGAGGCAAAAAAGGATCTCTTGAGCCCAAGAGTTTGAGGATGTTGTGAGCTATGACACCATGGCACTCTTCTGAGGGTGACCAAGCAACATTCTGTCTCAAAAAAAAGCCTGTGGCTCAAAGGAGTAGGGCACCGGCCCCATATGCCAGAGGTGGTGGGTTCAAACCCAGCCCAGGCCAAAAATTGCAAAAAAAAAAAGTTCTATAGCTAAATCAAATAATTTGGTTTAAAAAAAAAAAAATTCCAACCCCTACAATTGAAAACTAATCTGTGGATACAGCTATATCATTTGCCAATTAGGTTTATCACTTATTAACAGCAGCGGAGTTAAATATATAGAGGACTCACACTTGAAATATAAAATTTAAACAATCATAAATGGGAGCAGAGTCATTAAAAAATTGGATAGAGAGAGTGTTATCTTTTTGTGCAAAATTGCCAGTTTAAAAAGAAAACTACCATTTAAAGTAGAAGTGCATGGCAATTGCCAACACACTGGCACACATCTATAGGAGATTTTAAGGGGGTAGATCCCTTAAGGGCAGGATCCCTTAAAGGCTGTAGTGTGCTATCATTGCACCTGTGAACAGCCACTGCTCTCTAGCCTGTGCAACACAGCAAGACTCCATCACTTTAAAAAATAAAAATTAAAAAAATGGATGGCAACTAAATGCAATGTGTATCTTAGACTGAATCATAAGTAATCTGAATGAGGTATGTAGTTTAGTTAATTGTATTGTATCTACATTAACTTCTAGTTTTGAAAAATAAGCAACTTTTCCATAAATCTAGAGTATTCCAAAATGAAAAGCTTTTTTAAAAAGTGGATGACAAAGTAATAACATACACAGAAATTTTTAAGTATGTTAAATCACCACTTGATTTTGAATGTCCTTGTGATAGAAAGCCTTAACAGCTGTCAATGATCACCAACTCTACAACCTATCCTAAAACATAACTATACAGAATACCCTAAGTTTAATAATAGTCCTAAGTTTTAAAGAGAAATGATTTATGCACTTTTTCCTAGTACATTCTTGAAAAATTAAGGCTATGAAAATTGTTGTTATAAACCCAGTACATGTTTTTATAAAAAACCAGTACCAGTAACAATTACCTTTGTCTTTGTAGTCTTTAATAAGACATTTATTCACTCTGAATGCCAGAAGCATCTCTTACCATGTATAAAGTACAAGAATTTGAAAGTATAATGACAAGTGACATTTCTGAGCTTAGTGCTAAAGGCTTGTATAGTGTCTAATCTGTTTCCATAATAATGTAGGTGGTCAAATTCTTTTACTTTAACCTATCATACAAAATTTAAAGAAGAGTTAATAAAGTAATGTAGAACTCACTAGGACACTTTATTCCCAGGATCAAATAATGGTCATTACTGACACAACTTTTTCTTTAAAGCACACCTACCTTTATCCACAAGCACATTAAGTGGTGTGAACTTTACTAGCTGTGTATTCATCAAGATGGCTGAAGCTTTCACAGGCCAGAGTCTGCGAGGAAAAGAGTGTACTTGCCCAAGAGAAGGCAAATCTTACACTACAAATTTGTGACAGAGGTTGAAGGCAGTACCAATTTCAATGTGTACACCATACACACATACATTCATATATACATGCAATGTTACTGCTTAGCCCAGTTGATGGGCATCCCCTAACCCTTATTTAATGGAATAAATACATGTGGAATTTAGAAGGCAATTTTCAAAATTCCAAAGAAACGTTAATCATATTTTCATAGTTCAAAAAGGGAAAAAACAAGCATAGCAATGCAGCAAAGTCATTTCTCAGGCTGAAATGACCTCCAACTTCTACAGGCTACTCCCGGTTTCGCAATAAACGAATCTGAGACTCAAACCACATACACACAAACGGAGCAGAAGCAGAGAACACTAAAGCTTCTCCAACAGTCCTGGCAAAACCCACTAGCCTTCCTCCAGCCCTCCCAGGTCCCCTTCCCGTCCGCGCGCGCGCGCGCACACGGGCACCTAGACACCGACTAGGAAAAGAAAACAGGGCATTAATCATCAGTCAAAATCCTGTTTTATTATCATTTACAGGTACTTTCCAGGAGAGCCAGAGTACTACTAACCTGATTTCAGGGAGGCAGAACTAAACTCAGCAGAGCACAGGGGAATAAATTATACGTATCTGACACGCCAATCCAGCAGCACAAGGCAGCTCAGATGACAACTACAAGGGTTTCGCAAACGTTATCTCAGATAAACATTTCCACTTTCAAAACACCCACCAACCTCTTGACTGCCAGTACCCAAACTCAGCTGAAGCAACCCAGGAGATAAGAAGAGCACGTCTTACCTTGTACAAATCTCGACATTTTAGGTAAAGTACACTGGCTTGTAATTTTTTTTTAATTGCTGGAGGAGTCACGCTATAGGGCAGTTCTCTCTTCCTTCCCTGGTTTAACAACCGATGTGTTCTTTCTCCTCCTCCTACGTTTAGCTACTTAAGGGAGTATTTATGCAAAGCGATTACAACCTCCCCCAAATACACCTAAGAAAACCTCCCCAATTCCAAAAGACAGAAACTTGGAGCGACTGAGTCTGCTGGGGAACTCTTTGCTATACTGCGCTCCTGACACAAATGAGGACCAGCTGGAGACTCCCGGAAAAGGTAAAACCACATGAACTTAAATTTCATCAATGAAAGGGGCGGACCTACAGCTGCGATTTCACCGCCCCCCCCGGTCCCCACGCCCTCCGGGGCTGGACTGCAGCTGGCACCAGGAGGCCGCACCCCTAGCTGTCCCCTCCCGGCGCCGCTGCTGTCCAGTCTCCAGCCGGTTTCTCGGGAAACTCCATCCACAGAGGCTCCCGCCCAACCAAGGGTCGGGGAAGCCTGTGAGGCCGGCAGAGGGAAGCGGTGCAACCATTTTTAATCAGCCATGAATGTCCTGGGACTAGGAGGCGCTGCAAATTCCAACCGGTTGTGGCCTCCAGCTGCCCGCATTCCTGCCGCAAGCGGCTGCTTCGCCTCAGCTTTTTCCCAGGAGGACCCAATGGCTACCTTGCCCCTTTCCTGAAGCGGAGGGCGATGGGTGGACCCGTGCACCGGCCCGGAGCCCCCAGGAAGGGCCCCAATCCTTCCCACACATATTCTTGTCCCTGCTGCCCTGCGCTCTTTGGAATCTCAAATTTGGCCTCCAGGGCCACACAGCGGGCAGGGGAGAGCGTCCCTATACCCTTCCGAGAGTGAAACAAACCCACCCAAGAGGTCACCGGAAGCTCGACCCCGCCCCTGCCCAAGCAGCCGGCGAGACCCACCTTCTTCCTCTTCCTTCAGCAGCTGGGAAACTGGGGGGCGTTTATGGCGCCCCGGGAAGCAGGCTTGCAGGATGAGAGAAAGTCACCTCTGAGGAACCCTTATCTGTCCCCTTCTTCCCTCACACATGCACACCTTGAGCCTCTCGCCAGCAGCGGCAGTCCAGCTGCAAACCCCCTCTGCCCACCCGCCGGCCGGCTCCCAATGCCCAAGCCCCCACTTTCTCTTAAACACCTCCCCTCCCCCTCCATTCGGAGCGGCCCCCATCAATGCGGAAATGTCCCTACCGCGCAGACCGAAGGACGCGGCCGCCAGTCAGGAGGCGAGGCGGAAGCAGGGCCTGGCCAATGAGACGCGTGGAGGTGGCAGGGGGCGGGGCGCCTGCAGCACGAGGGACTCGGACTTAGGCGGGCACTCGGCCAAACGCTGGGATCCAGCGCGTAGGAGCTGCACCTGTGGTGGCGCCGCTGCAAGGGATGGCCTAGCCAGTAACACTCTCCAGCCTTCAACAGATACCTCAGCAAGGGAGAGAACCTAACCAGAGCGGTTATTTTTGCAGCCTGTCCCCTCTAACTGGGGACTGAAGAAAGCTCTGCGGATGGAGCCCGAGCTCCCCACAGCAGCCATGAGAGCCCGTCCAGACCTCTGTCAGTGGACACTTTACTCACCACATCTGGTTTGGGGAGGGTGAGGATGCCTTAAGGAGAAAGCAATGGGATGTGTGGGGCCAGCTAACAAGAGGAGGGATTTAGGGCCTTGAAGAAAATGCCAACTGAAGGCTCCCTCGCCAGACCACCACCATCCTCTACCCCCTTTTCTGCAGAGATTTCTGCTGTGATAGGCCTTGATTTTTCTGATCAATGTGGAAATGGCTTAAGTTACACCTCAAGAGATGTTTTTCTTTTGATAGATACTTGACGTCCTCAAGCAAGAGGGTGTTAAAAGATGGAACTGTACCCTAGCTGGGAACTGAGATGAGGCCAGCCCAGGGCCAGTAAAATCACACCTGATATTGCCAACACCATCTAGCTGCCCGTAAGACTCTGTGTCTGTCGGTAAGCGCGTTTCAGACTTTGCGTATACAATTCAAGACTCAAACTACCTGCATCAGGACAGATGAATTGTCAGTGCTGTTAAGTGCTTCCAATAAACCAACTACTGTAATTCCAGAAGAGCTTGAGGTTTTGGCAACTAAGGTAACGTGAGAATTTTTAAATAACTCATTCTCTAAACAAAGGAACTTTAATTTAGTTCCACTTATCCACATGGAAATGTTATTAGAGCAAATAACACAAATTTAGTGATCATTTGTCATACTAGAGCATGACAACCATTGGTACTGTATTTCTTACATGAAATCCAAAAAGATTACACTTAAAAACCTCTCAACTACAAAACTGATATCCCCCAAATAAAACCTGACTGTCAAAAATCCAGATGTCTGGGTGGCGCCTGTGGCTCAAAGAAGTGGGTCGCCGGCCCCAAATGCAGGAGGTGGCAGGTTCAAACCCAGCCCTAGCCAAAAACTGCAAAAAAAAAAAAAAATCCAGATGTCTAAGCAGTTTAATAACAGCATTTGAGACTGAAGGTCTTATCAGAATCTGTACATCCATTGCATACAGTAAAGAAATTGTTCTAGCCCTGAATAAGCAGTATTAATCAATCAGCTTTAGCACTAAAATAAAATACCACCAAAAGGTTTGGGCACCATAGGGTTACTTTGCTTCCTGAAAGAGATAAAGGAAGTTAAATAAAGAGACCTTAATTACACAAGTTTATTATAAGAAAGGATGATAATCTACTCTATTTTATATGTTCATAGAAGATTAAGGGAGAAGAAATGGTTTATAATTGGAGAATTTGGTAATACCTAAAAATGACATCTTGATTTATGAGTGCTTAAATATTGAGATATAGTATCAAGGGATATTATATCTTTGCTGCCTCAACTGCAAAAATTTAAGTAACTTCCCATCTTCAGTGATTAAATCTGTAACTACTCAGGGACTAGTTTATAAAGGAATGGCACTTTGGAAGCAATATTTCTGAACTTTTCGAAACGGAGCCCTGTAAAATGGAATTTCTTTATACATAGGCTTAAATTTAAATTATGAACCCCAAAAATTTGTAAAAGAGCCTCCTACTCTATCAGAGCCACTAGGAACAAAGTCATTTGGCAGATCACATGGAGATGGGGAGATGGGCTATACGGTTCATAGATGTAGAGCTATGAACTGCTTAGAAAGCAATTGCCTGTTTCTGTTTATACATTTCAGTCCCTGAAAATTGCTTTCTCTCAGTGTTTATATGTGTGTGTGTCCTTAATCTTTTTTCTTTTCATTGTATATTCTGAAATATCCCTTCAAGGTACATGATATTGCTATGTATCTGTATTGCTAGGCATTTATAACATGGATAGATTTACAGATGATACCTTATAGAAACTTGGGATGAGAAGATCTAAATGAGGGCAAAGATGGGGCCTGGGAAGAAATGTGTGTGAGGAATAAGGAGTTGGAATCCAATGGTTTGTGAACTTTTAGTTCTTTTTAAGAACCCTGGAAGCCAATTTTTCTCTGATACCATATGGCATCATCCAAGAATTATATAAATTCTGCCTATCATTTTCTTTATTCCTTCTTTCTGCTTCCCCATAAAAACCTGGGAATATTCCAGTCCTGTGTCCTGAAATATATATCAATCTCACCATATCCTTTTCTTTTTCCTGAGGCAGAAAATTTCTATCAACAATAAGGAAACAATCTGTGCTGCCCTTGCTAAACATCATTTTTGGTGACTTTTTAGATTTAGTGCTTGGCACCATGTCTAGTACCATCCCAAGCATTCCACGAGTGTGTGTTGAATGACCAAGTTAGTGCCAGAAATCTTTTTAACTCACAGTATTGTATCCTCCTCTCTACTCTGAGAACTATAAATAAGAAATTTAATTTATATTTAGGAAGTAAAAATGTACACACACACACACACAGTCTCACTTTGTTGTCCAGGCTGGATTGCAGCAGCACATGCATAGATCACTGCAACCTCCATCTCTTGGACTTCAGTGATCCTCCCACCTCAGTTGGGACTACAGGCATGCCCTACCATGCCTGCCTGATTTTTTAAAAAAAAAATTTAGAGCAGAGATTTCACTGTATTACCCAGGCTGATTTTTAATTCCTGGCCTCAAGCCATCCTCCTGCCTCAGCCTCCTGAGTTGTTGGAATTAAATAGAGGTAAAGCTTTTTAAATTTCAATTATTTCCACCTAGAATGTGAACCAGGACCAAAGTGTAAGAATAATAGTGAATGTAATACTTTGATGACTTTATAATAAGCTTAGGTAACTACACATTATGAACAGTATATATTATAATAAGGAGTGGTTTAGAAATCGCTAAAGTATGAAATAAGTATACATATCAGCAATGTGTGTGGTCTTTTTTTTTTCTTGTCTATTCTACCCCATTCCCTACAGTCAAGATAAAGCAGTGCTATTTGAAGGAACATGTCATAGACACAAAAATTTCTGTCATGCCCAAAGTGTTTAGCTAAGAAACTAGGCTACAATTATCTACTGGACTGTTGCCCGCATTCAATATTGGCTCCCATCTGTACCCATCCAAATATGAGGCCACCTACATGAGAAAGGAAAAAAGGGTTACTGTTACCCAGTCAGCAGTTGCCAATTACTGACTACATTTAACAATAGGGCATTTTGCTTGTGTCAAAAGGTAACCAAACAGGGTTAACTGGAAAATGATATCAAATTATGAGACAGACTGCTAATGAATGAGTAGTCTAAAAATGAATGGGGTTTCCAAATACTTAAAGAAGAGAAAGACTTCATTCTTTCCTGGTGCCAACACCCTGTTGTTGATGAATCAGGAAGTTTGCTGAAACAAGTTGTGAATTTAAATTATGACATATCCTTCCATTTGTTCACAGTATGATTTTAAAATTATATTTAGAAGTTATGTAACTTTTATATCAGAAAAGTAGCAATTATTTCAAATAACTTAGATATTTAAAAAACAGGGTTGTCTGACATGTAACTATCTTGTAAGTTGATAAACCAATTTTCTACATGGTTTTAAAAATCATTAGAATTATAAGTTTAACCACAGCATGCATTATCTTGTTCATGTTTATCAGTAAACATGGGTTCTCCTTTGAAAGTTAGAGGAGATAGGTCCTAACTGTGTGGTTCCCCGATTGTTCTTGCTTGTTCTTTAGAGAAGATTGTTGATGAGAAATAGTGATGCCCATGAAATTATTGTATCTCAATCATGTGCCAAACTTTACCTCCAGACTCCTCCTTGATTAAAGAGGAAAGAGTTATTCTCTTTAATGAGTAGGCTCAGAAATAAACATAAAGAAACATCATATACTCCCTTAGGATGTTTTTAATAAATGTAGATTGTTATGTAATCATAGTTTGGAAATGCAAATAAAACTCATTAAGAAATAACACATTTCTTACTAAACTCTCGAGTTAGAATAATTATTATTTTGCTTTCCTGTAGTGATATATGTTTAGATGATGAGGGTAGTTATTGACTTTGAAATCCTGAGAGATGAGCTGTGAAATAGAAGAGCATTCAGTTTAATTCAATTTTTTTCTTTCTCTTTCATCTATACTAAAGATTCCCTGTTGTGTGTCGCATCAAACGACTTTTGATGGTTTTCCAAACATCTCGCCTCTGGTCTAGCTTATTAAATTTCCTGCCAATGCCACCACAGGGAAGGAAAGAATAAAGAACTTCTGTTTTCTAACTTAGTCTTGGGGAATTTATTTAAAGAATTTCACACTTACCACCCTAGCTAAATATTAAAGAGACGATCTTCAGGACTACTGTTCTGGGAAAACCTTCAATAATAGGGTAATTGTTTATTATTAAATGGGTAATATGATTATAAAATATTAAAAGTAAAAATAAAAGTAACTGTGTTTTTCCTCTCTAGAATGAGAAAGAGGAAGAATGACAATTTAGAGAAAAGACCACAGGAAAAAATGTGGAATGTTAATATTGAGTTATAGTGCCACTTTAAATTGAACTTTAGTTTTTTATTTCAATAAGGATTGCATCTTTTTTAAAAAAATCCAGCTAGTACCAAAATGTCCATAATAAATCCAGCTAGTACCAAAATGCCCATAAATAGTACTCTCCTGCCCTCTCTCTCTTTACTTCAATCCTGTACCCTAGAGGCAACCATTTTTCTTCTGATGATTGCATCTATATTTCCAAATGCTAATAGTATTGCTATTTCTTTGGTTTCTGGAATTTAGGCATTATATTTTAACTTCTTGTTATAATAGATAGCTCTTTTATACCCCATCTCTTCTTTTTCCATTATACTAGTTTTTAAAACTTTATAGAGTTAGTTTAAAAAACTAGTATAATTCCTCTTTATGGCACAGAAGATGATTATATATATATATGTATAGCATCCAGGAGTATGGGGGATGTATAGCATCCAGGATCCTAGGGGGAATCTTTGGACCTCTATATTGGACTTAGGGAAGAATTCATTGCTTTTTAAATATGTAGAGAGAATTATGAACATTAAGATGAATGTAAACTAATGTAAAAATCTTAAGTATTGAAAAATTTTTAAGAGAGCCTTGCTCTATTGTCCAGACTAGAATACAGTGGTATAGTCACAGCTCACTATAACCTCAAACTGCTGGGCTCAAGCAGTCCTCCCAAAGCACTAGTGTTATAGGTTGAGCCACCACATCTGGCCTATAAGTATTGAATTTTTCACATATTTAAATGAGAAGCTTGAATTTGCCTGTGTAAGTATAATTTTCTTGAAACCAGTTTTATGCTTAAATAGTTACACTTAATTTCTGATCAAGACTTTTAAATGATAACCTCTTTAAATTCTTTTTTTAATTAATTACTTTTTTTTTTTTTGAGACATTATCTAACTCTGTTGCCCAGGCTAGAGTGCAACATAGTGTTATCATAGCTCCCTGCAACCTCAAACTCTTAGACTCAAGCTATCCTTCTACCCTAGCCTCCCAAGTATCTATAGCCACTGTAGGCACGTGCCACCACATCTGACTAATTTTTAAGAAAAAATTTCTGTAGAGACAGGGTCTCACTATGTTGCTTAGGCTGGTCTTGAACTCCTTACCTCAAGCAATCCTCACACTTTGGCCTCCCAAAGTGTTGGAAGAAAAGGTGATGTCATGTGGAGCCATGACCCCCCAAATGAGGACAACCTCAAGAATCTGGACAAGAAGCGGTAAAGTGGATTTTCCCCTAGAGCTTCCAGAGGTAGTACAAGCTTATAGAGACTGATTTCTATTCAGAGAAACCCATTTCATATTCACAAGAGAATGAATGTACTGTATGTTATAAGCCACCCAGTTTGTGATACAGATCATGAAATATGAAATGTCCAATTTCGAATCAAAAGTTTATTATATCTCAAACAAGAAGCAGTACGGTTAAAGTATGTGCCTAAACTATCAACACAGTTTTGTCATCTTCACAGTAGCTTTGTTTATGTGAGCAGCGAAGAAGCCTGGACAATGAGTGACAATGAAATCACCAAAGGCATTTTCCACAGCTTGTTAACAGTTGAGTATTTTTCCTAGTAAGAAGTGGTCCAAACCCTGGTAAAAGTGATAGTTGGCGTAAGATCTGGTGAATACAGTGGATGACAGAGAGTTCCCAAATCCCTCTTTTGTAGTTTGAGCAGCATTGATTGTATGACATGTGGTTGAGCATTGTCTTGCAAGAAGATTGGCCTGTGTCTTTTAACCACTCTTAGGCTGTTTAATCACAAGCGTCCCAGCATCTTCATTGTTCATCTAATTGGTAACAGTAGACAGCTGCTGTAATTGACTGAACAGGTATCATGAAGCTATAGTGAATAATACCAAACAGACGCCTTCAACCTTTTTTGATGAATATTCGGTTTTGAACGGCGTTTCCATACTTCATCTTTATCCAATCATTGTGTTGAACTCTTGTGGTTGTTAAAAAGAATCCCTTTTTTCATCACATGTAACAGTATAGAAATCATTCACCTTTGTGTCATGACAGAAAAGAAAGGTAAGCTTCAAGATAATGTCTCTTGTGAGGCTTGTTGAGTTGATGCAGAACCCATCTGTCTAGTTTTTTATCTTGCTTATTTGTTTCAAATGGTTCAGTGTTGTTAGGATAGTAACATCAAATTTTGTGACTAATTCACACAGAGGTTTAGATGGATTTGCTTCCATTACAGCGTTCAGCTTATCATTATCCACCTTGGTCTCTGTTCATCTACATGGCTTATTTTCAAGATTAAAATCATTTTATAGCAGGTTTAGGAAACTAATACAGTCATCATTCATGAGAAACTTTGAACAAATTATAAAAATGTCCAAAAATAATTTCTTTCACAATAATTCAAAAACATAATGGTTGAAATTATTCAGAGTTCTACAGATCATTTTTTTTTTTAATTGTTGGGGATTTATTGAGGATACAGAGAGCCTGTTACACGATTGCTTTTGTTAGGTAAAGCCCCTCTTATAATTGTGTGCCACCTAGCTCATTCTTTTTTATTTGACAAATGCAATGATCAAGTAAATGGGATAAGGCAAATGAATTTTGAATTTAACTTAACTTTTCCTAAAAAATACTTTAAAATAATGACAAAGCTTTAATTTGTAAAATATGCATGTATGTTGGATCAATAAGACCAAAACTACTTTGGATACCATTAAAATGGCACTTCACCTGCAAACAATCAGAAGTATCTGATGTGAAGACAAAGTTCCAGGACCATTAGAACTGTACCATCTACAAGTTCCATGTTGGCTGCAGTGTGCTGAGCACAGCCAAGGAGGTATTCCATCAACTGGATGTCTGCTTCAGGAACCAGCTGCCGAGTATACTGCTGTTTATCTTGATGACAGGCCAGTGGAACTTTTGGATGTTTTTCAGTGTTCACTCCCCCTATACAGACTCTGCTCCTCATAGGTCACCCTCCATGAAGCTGTGCTAATTAACTCTGCTAGCAGATGGAGACAACCAGTCCAGGGGCTTCTAACTTGTCTGAAAAGATCAATAGTGTGCTTCACAGCTATATGTTATTCAAAATATAAATTAGAAAAATCAATATTCCTCATCAGCATTTCAAAAAAATGAGAATTTGGAGCAGAGCTAAGAGAGATCATTCTCAATTATCAGTGATTTTCAGTAAAAGTTTTCAAGAGAAAACATTAGAGATCAGCAACCTACTAAGTTCTAGCACTGCATGGATCTGCACAGTAATAAATTAAAAACAGATTATTCAAATAATAAAAATAAATGTATTGAAGACTACTGTCTGAATTTGTAACATCACAGATTCAGACTTTGAGCTATTTGATATGTAAGCCTTTCTAACAGACCAGCAGGGGATGGAGATGAGATAAAAGCCACAAATGAAGAAAAAAATGGAGCTGGATAGACAAAACCTTTCCTTAAGCTGAGGGTTTTAACAGCTTCCTAGTGAGAAGGAATAAAACAATACTAATACACACTGATAATTGAAATGTTTGTGTGCAGATATTTATAAATATACATAGGCATACAATTTATATATGTGTTTATTCATATATTTATTTATAATTTATATCCTTTTTTGCTCCAAAAATAATTTTGAGGCCAAAATGTATATATTGGATGTATATATTCCTGAATAAGTTCATTGCTTAGTAACCTCGCTATAGTATAGTTCACTCTATAGTGGAAATTCAGTTTAGTTATTCTCATCTAATCCTTTTTCTTATCTTTAGATAGTCATGCTAAAGAACCCCTTCATATATTTTAAAATATTTTTTGTACACCTAGGGAATCCAAGTGACAATACTTTAGATCAGTGATTTTCAACCAGTGTGCTGCAAAAATTTTAAAAGATCATTAATTAAATTATTTTCAAAAGAAGTTCAAAGAACAGTAAGTATATTCTTTTTTTCATTTTTTTTTAAACAACATAATTTAAGTGTGCCACAGAAGTTTAATTATAGGTTCAAGTGTGCCATGAGATAAAAAGGTTGAAAAACACCTCTAGATTCTGGGTCCAAAGAGGTTTAAAAAGTAAACAAAGTTCCTCAACATTGTAGATGATGTTCTCACAGTAGTTAAGTCTCTAAAGCAGTGGTTCTCAACCTTCATAACGTTGTGATATATTTTCATTGTTACAAAGGGGTCACAATCCACAGGTTGAGAACCACTGCAGCTATAAACACTGAGGTCTCTTCAGAAGAATCCCCACAAAATTATGTATGATTACGTACATATTTGTATATGATGGATTGTTGGTTTGTTTTAATTTATTGATTTTTTTTTTTCTGTCTTGGGTACTCATAACAATATTGGTGTCTAGGGAAGCAGAAGAGTTCATTGGAAAAAAGAGAGTTTGGAAAATAGGCCTGTTTTTATTTATTTTATTTTTTTTAAATTGAATCATAGCTGTGTACATTAGTTCAGTTATGGGGTACAGTGTGCGGGCTTCATATACAATCTGAAATATTTTCATCTGCCTGTTCGACATAACGTTCATGAGATTTTCTCGTTTACTGTGTGAAAACATTTGTGTTCTGCAATAGGCCTGTTTTTAAGTTGAGTTCTGCCAGTTAACATCCTAGTAACCTTAGATAAATTACTTGGCTAAACTTATGAACCTTTGTTTCCTCACTTAAAGAGCAGAATAACAGCTAATAACCTGTCTTGCCTCTTAAAGTTATTATAAAGATCATCTCACTGAGAGTTGGCACAGAATATTGTGTAGTCCTGTCATAGCATTAATCTCAAGTTACTGTTATTACTTGATTTATTGTTATTACTTACTAAGTTATAAGCTGTAACCTCTTTGAGAGCAAGAACCCAGAGCATATCATAGTGCTTGACACATTATAGGCACCCAAAAGAAATCTGGTAAATGAATTATCAAATGAGATATTTATGAATGAATTTTTAAAATGGTAAAGTATTATATAGGTGTATGATATTAGAGCTTTCCCATTAGTTCTATAGGAAAGTTTTAGTCTGTGTTTTGAATGACAAAAAAAACTTATAAATTTACTTTTATAAGACAAAAGGAGACGTTTCTAAACAAGTCCTATTGAGATAGATTGTTTTCAAAGGTGGCCATAATTTTCTATCCTGGTGCCTCATTCCTTTGCAATGTGAATTTGTCACCTCTCCCATGGTGGAGTCTTTTCTCCTACACCTTGAGTCTTTGTTCATCTGGTGACTTTCTTTGACCAACAGAATACCATAGAAGTGATACTATGTGACTTCCAAGCCTTGCCTTCTTTAAACCTGAAGTCTTAAAATACTGTCCTGAGGTTGCCACATAAAGAAGATCATTTTAACCTACTAGAAAATGACAGGCCACTTGAAGTAGAGATTAATTTTCCCACTTAAGGCTCCCTAGACCAAACATTACTATAATACTAACTGGTAGACATGTGTGAAATCCCATCTTAGCTTATCTAGCTCTGCTCAAACTACCTAATGAGTCGAACTGTCCACATAAATGACTCAGGTAAGACCAATAGAAGAATCACCCAAGTGAACTATATCCAATGCTGTGTACTATTACACAGTAAATATAAATTATGTACCATAATTGTAGAGTCGAAGAAAAATTAAACCACACTCATTTTTTCTTTGCTTAGCCCCAGAACTGCCCTTAATCTTTGCACACAAGTAACTGTGTTTTTCAGCCCACACACATTTTTCACTTTTAAATTGTCTTCAAACCATTTAGAGGAAGATATTTCCCTCTATCACTTTTCTTATCAAATTAATTCCCCTAAACTTAGAGATCTGCTTTTCTACTAGAGTTTTTGAGATTCTTTAAATGGGAAAAGATTGGTTTTGACTTTATTTATTTATTTATTTATTGAGACAGAGTCTCAAGCTGGTGCTCTTCCCAGAGTCTCAAGCTGTCACTCTACCCTATGCCACGACATCATAGCTCACAGCAACCTTGGGCTCCAGCGATCCTCTTGCCTCAGTTTTTCTATTTTTAGTAGAGATAGAGTTTTGCTCTTGCTCAGGCTGGTGGCAAACTTGTGAGCTCAAGCAATCCACCTGCCTCCGTCTCCCAGCATGCTTGAATTACAGGCGTGAGCCACGATTTTGACTTTTCAAATATTTTCACATAATATATTACTTCAAATATGCACTGCATACACACACATATTCCATGCAGATTGGTTTTTGTTTTGTTTTTGTCTTATATTGTTTAGAGACAGGGACTAATTCTGTCACTCAGGTTGGAGTACAGTAATATGATTGTAACTTACTGCAGCCTCAAACTCCAAAGCTGAAGTGATCTTCCTGCCTCAGCCTCCTGAGTAGCTAGAACTACAGGCACATGTCATTAGGCTCAGCTAATTAAAAAAAAATTTTTTTTGTAGAGAAAAGGTCTCACTATGTTTCCTAGGCTGGTCTCAAACTCTCAAAGTGCTAGAATTATAAATATGAAACACAGTGTCCACACAGTTTTTTAATAATAAAAAGAGAATACAGGCTCGGCACCTGTGACTCAATGGGCTAAGGCGCCAGCCACGTACACCTGAGCTGGCGGGTTCGAATCCAGCCTGGGTCAGCCAAACAACAATTGGCTGCAACCAAAAAAAGGCTGGGCGTTGTGGCGGGTGCCTGTAGTCCCAGCTACTTGGGAGGTGGAGGCAAGAGACTCACCTGAGCCCAGGAATTGGAGGTTGCCTAGAGCTGTGATTTCACAGCACTCTATCCAGGGTGACAGCTTGAGGCTCTGTCTCAAAAAAAAAAGAGAATACAACTCAAATGTCACTATTAAGAGAATAGTTAAATTATCAATATGATGAGTACATGTAGAACCAACATAAAAGGATACTATCAGTCATTAAACAATGTGGTAGCAGTATGTATATAGAGAGACAGTGCTCCAGACTATAATCCTAGCACTCTGGGAAGCAAAGGTGGGAGGATTGCTCAAGGTCAGGAGTTCGAGACCAGCCTGAGCAAGAGTGAGACCACCATCTCTACTAAAAAATAGAAAACTAGCTGGTTGTGGTGGCATGTACCTGTAGTCCCAGCTATTTGGGAGGCCGAGGCAGGAGGTTTGCTTGAGCCTAGGAATTTGATGTGAGCTAGGCTGAGGCTGTGACACTTGAGTCCAGGTGACAGAGCAAGACTCTGTCTTAAAAAAGCCAAACATACAAACAAACAAAACCACTTATAGCTTAAGTAAGAAAAAATTCTAGGCTAGAAAATATACATAGTAAACTCCCTTTCGGTAAAAATGTTTGCCTGTTTTCATCCTACCTCAGCTCTTACAACTAGCAATATACCCCACAAACCGTTGCTACTGGGGTCTTCTTACCCAAACACTGCTGTCTTAGGTAGAACATCAGCAAAATATCATAAGCCCTGCTACCTGCCAAGGAATCATTTGGCTAATGGTGAATTCCTACTTCCTTGCTACAGTAAATAGTCTAAGTATACACTGCTGTGCTTCTCCTGTCCACTCTGCCATCACTGTTCCTTCCTTTGTCACTTAAAAATGCAATATTTGAGGTTGATATTGGCCTTACCTTCTTTTAAGGTGTAATTTTAAGTCTTCATTGCTCACCTTGCTTGGGAGATAGGAAACACCCTCCTCTACTCCCCATGGAAAACATCTTATAGTACAATGCTGGCAATTTTTTCACTGCCCTTCCTCAATCTTCTATTCATAGACACTGGGAATAGATAGGAGGGGTACTAGGGTCCTGGTGTACTGGTTGGAAATAGCAATATTCTGGTTATTGTTTTCCCTTTGAAATGAGAAACACTTAATACCTCTTTGTACTCAGCTTAGTATATCGCTAATTAGGGACAATGGGATAAGTCCCACTTAAATCCTATGATCTGTCAAATAAGGGTTCCAGGAAACAAAGGACAGAAAAATGTAAGGTGCAGAAATAATTGAATAGTAAAAGAAAATGTGAAGAAAAACCTAAGTGCTTAGATGAAATGTGCCCATGAAAAACTGAACTGGATGACTGAAACTATTTTCCTTTTCACATTCTTGTGGAATTTCAGTGCTCAGTTTCACTCATTTATTCATTCAATAAACATTTATTGCATAATACATCTACCATGCACCAGTCATTATGCCAAGTCCCAAATTTATAATGTGAGCTTGACAGAGAAGTTCTTACCCTAATGGAGGTGATGGACCATAAACAATTAAATAAAATAATTACATGCATAATTACAGATTGAATTAAAAGCTATAATGTAAACAGTACTGTTGTCTAAAATAACAGGGAGCATTAATATTGTAAGGTGTTAAGCCTCTCTGAGAGGTGGTGTTTACCTTGCTGCCTGTAAAGGCTAAAATCTTAACCCATAAAGTGCTCTCCAGAAGGATACCTTTTGCTAATTCACATAGAATCCCTGTGAGTGAACATGGGTGCCCTGAATATTTAAGCTAAAATCTGAATAATGAAAAGGAGTTAGCCATATAAAAACCTGTGGAGCAAGTATGTGAGACAGGAAAACAGCTACAGAGGCTCTGAGATAAAGCAGTATGTATTGGAGATGACAGGAGGTCGGAGTAAGGAAATGAGTGAGTGAAGAATGGCAAGAAGTAAGAAATGAGTTTGGAGAGCTGGCTGTGTAAGTTTTAGATTCTATCCTAAAGGTAGTAAAAAGCAATCTAATCATTATAAGCATGGAAATGACATGATACAATTTACATTTTTAAAAGAATATAGAGGTATATTTTGAAGGTGGAGATGATAGAATTTGTGATGGGTTGGATGAGGAGTTATGAGGAGTAAATGAAAGGGTAGATCAAGGAGTATAATTATGAGGCCATTTATTGAGATGGTGAAGGGCGACAGAGATCCAGATTTAGATTTATTTCAGTCAACTTAAGTTTGAAAATCCTAGGAGACTTAACAGAGTACATATTTAAAGAGGTACATCTGGATCTCAGAAAGAAAGTCTAGTCTTCTGACATAAAAATAGGAATTATCGTCAGCAGATAGGTTTTAAAGCATGAGAATGGAAAAGATCATATAGAGCTCATAGAATAGAAAAGAGGGTACAAAACCTCCATTGAAGATAGAAGTCACACAGGAAAAAAAATGTGAGAGAAAATGAGTAAGAATAGCTAATTATTTTAGAAAACTAGGAGAGTATAGAATATAGAGCCCAGAGAAGACTGTCAGATACAGCAAGTTATAAAGGTTCATTTAAACTGAGGCAGGTTCAAACCTGGCCCTGGCCGAACTGCAACAAAAAAATAGCCAGGCGTTGTGGCGGGCGCCTATAGTACCAGTTACTTGGGAGGCTGAGACAAGAGAATTGCCTAAGCCCAGGAGCTGGAGGTTGCTGTGAGCCATGAAGCCATGGCACTCTACCAAAGGTGACAAAGTGGGATTCTGTCTCTAAAAAAAAAAAAAAAACAAACCAAAAAATAAAATAAAATAAAATAAAATAAAAATTTAAACTGAGGACAGAAAAGAGAGCCAAAAAGAAGTTGTCAGTTACCATTAAAACAGCAGTGGAGTGATAGGGAGACTGGAGTAGATTGAAATTTGCCATTTATTAGCAACATTCACTTTTAGATGACAATTACAATATTAGAAGATTATTATTAGAAGAGAAATATCTTTATAGTTCTGTGAGACAGTATTCTGAACCTAGAATTCTATAGATAGATAAAAGATTCAAAGTTGAAGATAAATTAGGGATTTTGTCACTTTTTTGACCTCTTACACACCTTTTCAGGGAAAAAAAAATTCTTAAGGAAATGTTCTTGCATAAGGGAAATTGTTAAGCAAAAGAATAAGAGAACTCAAGAAGGAATGTGGAGTCTCAGTGATAGGATTTCAGTCATGAGATCCAAGTAAAGATCTCTAGGATAGCAATAAAAAGATATTTCCATGAGAACAAATATTTAGGGCTTCAGGCCAATCAATAGTAATAGAATGTTGAGAGGTTGAGCCAGAAGCAATTGAAAGTGAACTATTTGAAATTGCAGTGAACTATGATGATGATGAAATTGCAGTGAACTATGACAATGCCACTGCATTCTAGCCTGGGCAACAGAGGGAGACTATCTCAAAAAGTAAATAAATAAATAAATATAGTAACAGAACAGGAAGTTAGAGGGTTTCAGAAGAATGCAGAAAATATAGATTCACTTTATGACATAAGTAAAAACCTTAATGTTCTTTATGATAGAATGAAAAATGCTTCTCTTGGCAAGAACAAAGAAAATTAGAATCTTTATAAAAGCAAAAGTTATGAAAGGCATGATACAAAGAGACAATAAACTAACATTTGACATTATCATAATCAATGGACATATAAGAAAAGAATACTTTTGGCTTTGCCACCTAGAACATTCTACTTCAATAAGTATAAATTTAATAACATGGCTTACACTTTCCACAAGTCTACTCCTACTACTTGTTCTGAAGTGGGTAAGATTTATAAAATTGTAATATTGAAAGAAATGTTCAATTTTCAAAATAAAATACAAAATTTAAATACAAAATGCAGAAGACAATTATTCCAACAGAGCAAATATAAATATTGGTGATGTAAAAGTAGTGGCGTAGCTAGTGGTATTTGGGAATTAGAGAAAAGTGAAATGATAAAATTTTTAAATTTTACATGATGTAAGAGTCAAGTGACACTTTCTACAGTATGTGGATCAAGAAATAGGTTAAGTATATTATTTAAAGCAATAAAGTAACAAATAGAACTTAATGTAATTTAATAAAAATTACAAAGAGGAAACCAAAAGGAAAATAGAGAGTAATATAATTGAGCTAAATTCTCACTATTCATTTTCAAAACATAGAGTCAATTTTTAAAATCTGGAGCTGAACCAAAAGTGACAGTACAGTTTAATGTGTGTTATTTTAAATCATGGATATATATATCAGAGGTACTAAAAACAGTTTGATGTAGCTACCTTTAGGTTAATGTTTTTTAAACTGTAGGAGTGAAATCAATTTAGTAGGCTGCAAACCTATATTGTAAGAAGAAGAAGAATAAGAAAACAAGAAATATCAGGTTGCATTATACTAATAACGTTAAGTAAAATTTGTAAGACATTTTTCAGCTTTACATGTATATGTAAAATATATTTCCTAGCTGGGTTTTGGTCAAAAAAGCACTATAGGAAGTCGTACTGGGTTGTAAGAGAATGGTTTGGCTACATTTTTATCTTTAATTTTTTTTTTTTTTTTAGAGACAGTCTCACTTTATCACCTTCGGTAGGGTGCTGTGGCGTCACACAGCTCACAGCAACCTGCAACTTCTGGGCTTAGGTGATTCTCTTGCCTCAGCCTCCCAAGTAGCTGGGACTACAGGCACCCACCATAACGCCTGGCTATTTGTCTTTAATTTATATATTGATCTGTACTGTTTGAATTTTTTAAATTTATATATATATTATTTTTATCGTAATTTAAAATGTTTCTGTTTTAATACATAAAAATGTGTATTATGTTAAAATTCATATGTTTTCATAACACAAAATGGTATACATATTTATTTCCTAACAAAAACAAATATTAAGCAATTTTCTTCAGAAACAAATGACAGGCAATGTTATCATTATTGGCAAGAAAGAAAAAGTTAAACTGAATAATTTTAAAAGATTACTTAAGGCTCAAGTGAGATTAGGCTGAGGCAGGGTCAAGAGTTTAAGACTTTAGGAGTCTAGGCAATGGATTGAGTAGGAAGAATGGATGTGACTAATAAAGCCAATTTGTAATAAACATACATAGAAAACCACAAAACTGATACACTGGTTTGACTGAAACATTCGAATCATAGTAATATTTACATCTTTTGAAAATTCTAAGAAAAACAAAGTGACTCTTCCACCATGTTTTATTCAATAAATCCAAAGTTGAAGGGCTGAGGAGAAAATGAGGTAGGGTCAAAAGGAGAGCTTAATTTTGTTAGCCAAGAAGAAGGGTCCCATGAATTGTAGAAAATGAACTCTTGCCTCACCCTCTAGGTTTACTGAAGCAATTTTTACAAATATGCAGTATAAATTGCTTTTTAAATTCTGGTATTTTGTTCATGAGGAAGTCTTGTAGGGTGGTAATTTTCCAAAATGGCTAGCCAATTATCCAGTCATTTTATGGAATAATCCTTCTGTTTCCCACTAATTTGCTGAGCTTTTTCAGCATCATTTTTTACCAATTATAATGAAGTCTTTATTTTAGTATATCCATTTCTTTGTTCGAAGAGGGCTTCTGAAAGAATCAATTTGGGTATAATGCAATTTGGTTATCAAAAGTATCTCTCTCCTCACCTCCTCTTCCCAATTTTTAGTGTCCTTCAAGAGCCAACTCAAAGTTCAGCTCCTCAGTGAATCCTGCAAATTCAGATTCCCTAGCAGAGTCAGTCATCTCCTTCTCTAGGGAATAGACAGTCATAGTAGTTGGGGAAGGAAACATGAAAACAAATAACAAATACTTGGCCAAAAAGACTGTGAATTTCTCCAGGATAAGGACCTCGTCCTGGGCTAGGCCTGCTAAACAAACAAACAAACAAAAAAAAGATAAGAACCCTTCATCATTTATTTATGTCTTTGTCCCCAGTATTTAGCAGTCATATAGTAAGTATTTAATTTAACTAAATTGTAAGAAAAATTTACAATTTAATAATTATACAAGTTACAATTTAATAATTATATTTTTACTTTTAAGAATAATAACTGTCTAGGTTTTTTAAAGATACAGGTTCATAATTTGACCTTAAATCACAAAGAGATTACTAAAGTTTTATAAATAAATGTATATCCAATAATTTTTAATAAATCTCAGTTAAATTAATGTAGTTTTTTTTCTTTTTTACTTTTAGTAAGGTTTTTGTAGCACATAGAACCTATGTAAATGTTTCAGGATAATTTGGAAATGTATATAATGGAAATAATATTAGAATGGATAGCTGAGATACAAATACAAATTGAAGAATAAGATTGTGCCCCCTCACGCAAAAAAAAAACAAAACACTAAAACTGTTGAAAAAACTGAAAATAACACATGCTTTTTGCAGAAAGCAAAACGCTAGAATATTTAATGAGGCATTGCAAAAGCCCCCTGGGGACGAAAAGTCCAGGTTCAAACTGAACTTTGTTTAGCAACTTTGGAATCATGTGTTTAAAGAATGAGATTTGTTAAGACCTGCCAAAGCATATCACAAGCTTAATGTGTGCTTACTGCCTGCTCTCAAAAGTTAGTCTCTATGAACCAGTCAGCTGCTAGCATTTGGGATACCGCCTAACTAGGTCTTAACCTGGGTCACATCTCTATATTTCCCAAAAGAAGCTCCAGAAACTTTCTGCAGTCTCCTCTGCCCCTCAGATTGTCAATTCTGTTTATAAAATGTCTCAATTTTAACCTTAGAGCCATTATGTTAAAATTTATAAATGTTAAAATGTTCCTAGATAAAGTATTCTGTTTCTGACAAACATGTTCATCTCATTTACTGTTTCTGTTAAGATGCAACCATTTTTGGAAACACCCACCTCAAAAAAGTTGAAGTCCTAACAATAACAGCTACTGTTATGCTCTTGATGTCCCAAACAGTATGCTTTTTTAAAAATCTCTTTTAATTCTCATTGGAGTTTCTAGGATGAAAAATGACTTGAGCACATTCCTCGCCTCCCTCTTTCTTCCCCTAGTTCCTTACTGGAGCAACTCAGGGACTAAAAGCAACCACTAGAGACCCCTGGACATAATCTGTGCTTTGATAACAATCATGAGGTCTCTATAAGAGAGGATAGGTGTGGGGTATAGGAAGTCTGTAGCTAAGAAGACTTGAGCACTGTCTGAGAGACAAAAGGGCCTGAACAGATAGATGCAGTCATTCTCTTTTCAGGTGTTCACATAAAGTGTTTGTTTCCCTTTCCTCTTTGTACTTGGAGAGCCTAAGAGCAAAGAAGCTTCTTCTAGTCAGTGAAGGGGACCCAATTTGCCAACTTTTCTGATTTTGGGATAGAATACTGGTTCTCAAAATACTGTGCCTGGACCAGAAGCAATAACTTGAAAACTTGTTAGAAATACATATTCTCAAGCCTTACTGAAGTCCTATAAATTAGAAACTCTGGCCCACCAAGCAGTATTTTATTAATAGTAAGAAGAGTGCCATAAATGCGCATATTTGAGAACTAGGCTAACTTAATATCCTCCACTTGCTTATTTATCAATATTGGAGAAACCCAAACCACCTGACCTGTAAAAGTGTCGAGGAACTTAGCCATTAGTAAAGCATAGGAAATTACAGTGCATGTAATGAGCATAGTAATTTGAGGGAGATCTCCCCACTCGACAATCAGAAAAGGTGATGGAAAAATAATCAGAGATAGATCAAAACTATAATCCTAATAACAGTGCTGTTAGCTCCCTTGTAAAAATTGAAGCTTAGAAAGCCCGCATCAAGGTCATAAGTAACAGAATCAAAAGTAATAAGTAACTAATAAGTAACAGAATCAAAATTTGAACCTAGAGCTTACTAAGTCCTTTGCCTTGCCTACATATCCTAATTAAGTCCTAATTATGTATAACTTAACTGTTTCTGTGGAATCTTTTTTCTCCTTAAATTTTGTTTTAACCTGAGAGAGATGTATGTATATACATAGAACATATACATAAAAGTACATATGTGTGTATATGTCTATAGATAAATATATATTGAGAGATATTTGTATTTGTGTATGTGTGTGTGTGTTTGTATATATATATATATATATATATAGAGAGAGAGAGAGAGAGAGAGAGATAGATACATGGCCAACACCATATAATCAATACTGCCCAGTGCAAAAAAAAATAGATCATTGTAGTACCCAGAGCTCCTTTAAGGTCCTCTCTTCCCCTGGAAGTAACTACTAACTTGACTCTTGTGATAATTGTCTCCTTGCTTTTTGTTATTAATATCACTTCTATAAGCATTCCCAAACAACATAGTTTGATGGGGTTTTTTCTTGTTTTGAACTTTATATGAAGGAAATTGAGCTGTGCGTATTCTTTTGTGTCATGCTTCTTTTGTTCAGTATCATCTTTATGACATTCATGCATGTTCTAGGAGCCCATAGAACATTTTCATGGCTATATAGTGTTTCACTGGGTGAAAATAAACATTTTATTTATTCTGGGATCCATTTATTCATTCAACTGTCAGTTTCCTATCCTAATTTAAGCATTCACTGTGTGATTTCTTATTACTTAAGTTATCCCAGGGGCCCCTTTCTGTTCTCCTCATCTCCAGGCTCTCCCTGACAGCTGCCGGAGGAATATTAGTGAAGGTCAACACTGATCATGTCCTTCCTACTAGAAAAAAGTTGCAGAAAGAGAGGAAGAAAAAAGGCTGGGAGATAGACAATGACCCCATCATTCAGGGCATTGGAGACCATTTTAGGAATTGTGGTTTTTACTCCAAGGGAAATTAAAAGCCCTTTCTGGCTTATAGCTTTGACTTCCCCAGTTCAGAAATTCCTACGCCGGAGTCCCTGGGCCATCAGATTGGACCTCCATGATAATTTGTGAGAGATTCTAAACAAGTTTGCCAGACCCTGGTCACATTGTGGCCTACAGTCCCTTGGGATTGCTTTAGCTGCTGGTTAAGTTCTTCCCATTGGTTGCCAGTCATCCCTTTTATTTCTCTGTAATCAACTGCTTTATACCTAGATTATCTCACAGGGGAGACCATAAGTGTTAATGTATTTATGGATAAAATGCAATGACTTTTGATAGAATAATAAGTAAGTATTAATTATGCTAAAAATAGAAAATGAAAAAAAATAACTGATGAACTAATAATCATAAGATTTAACTCAAAATCTCACATAACTACCGAGGGTAAAGACATTTTAAGTGTTTTAACAAATACCTGTAATTTATACCATTAAGTATAAGAGAATCAGAATGTTAGAGGAAGAAGAGGCTTCCATAGCTATTGATAGAATTACAGACTATAATTTTAGTGTAAGAATTTGTAAACTTTTTCTGTAAAAGGACAGATAGTAAGTATTTTGAGTTTTGCAGGCCATCTGTCACAACTACTAAACTCTGTTTTTGTAGGGTGAAAGCAGCCATGGATAATACATATGTAAATATGTAAATGATTGGGCCTTGTGGTGTTCAAATAAAATTTTATTAGTAGCAGTCAAGATCTGGTCTGTGAACTATAATTTGCCAACCCCTGCCTTAGTGTACAACTTCGGTCCTCATTGCTGTGTGGTGTTCAGTTTATTCTTTAGTGTTTTGTTTTGTTTTGTTTTGTTTTAAGATCTAAGTTACACTCAGTAAAATGTAGTAGCTCTTTTTTTTTTTTTTTAATTTGGAACTAAAAAAAGGATTATGTTTATTGAGGGCAAGGGGATGCAAACAATGTAAACAACAAAAGCTCATCTTGCTTTTAATTAACTTTTTCTTCTCTGCTTGACAAATGGGAGTTGGATTTTATTTGTATATATTCTAAGGATCCTGATCTGCTTATGAAATCCTTACATAGGGAGAAGCTGTGGGGCAGATGTTTGAAGCAATCCTTTGAGAGAACACTTTTCAGGGCAGAGTAATTGCTCGGTTCTGCCTACTTCTTTCCCTTCTGCTTCATGTGTACTACAAAATAGTCATTGCACGCAATGGTGAGGCCTGCAATAAGGGAAAAGAAGCTCTGGAAACCCACTTTGCTGTCTCGGAACTGCTCCAGGTCCTTCATTATTTTGTCTAAGGCCAGAGGGTCTTTTTGACTTTCCAAAAATCCGGGGAACTCCTTCTCCATGAGCACTCTGAGATCCTCCTTTGTTAAGTAGCCTTTATCCTGGCAAATTTGTGAAAAGTGAACATCATGGTTTCCATGGCATGCTCCATCTGAGATGGCATTTTGGTGAGGGCCACTGGGCCGAGAAGCACGGCAGACGCTAGCTCAATGTAGTAGCTCTTAAATGCAGCATCTGGTGAGTGTTTGACAAATTATTTGCTTTGCTTGGCGCCTGTAGCATAGTGGTTATGGTGCCAGTCACATTCACCGAGGCTAGCGGGTTTGAACCCGGCTGGGCCAGCTAAACAACAATGACAACTGCAACAAAAAATAGCTGGGCATTATGGCAGGTGTCAGTAGTCCCAGCTACTCAGGAGTGTAAAGCAAGAAAATTGCTTAAGCCCAAGATTTTGAGGTTGCTGTGAGCTGTGACGCCACAGCACTCTACCAATGGTGACATAGTGAGACTCTGTCTCAAAAAAAAAAAAATTAATAATTTGCCTATGTAATCACCATCCTACTCAAAATATAGAACATTTCCATTGCCTCAGAATGTGCCATCACGCTGTTTTCAAACAATCCCCACTACTACCCCCAGAGGTTAATCACTGTTCTGATTTCTTTTCTCATAGATTAATTTTGCCTGTTCTTGAACTTCATATAAATTACACAGTGAGTGTATAGCATCTTTCACTTAACTTATTTGTGAGATTCATCCATGTTGTTGAGGGTAGTTCCGTAGTTCATTCCTTTTTATTACTGAGTAGTGTGTCATTGTATGAATACACCAGTTTTATTAATATGCCTCTGTTAGTTTCCTGGGACTGGCTTAACAAATTTACCACAAACTGGGTGGTTTAAAGCAACAGAGTTTTATACTGTCATAGCTCTGGAGGCCAGAAGCCCAAAATCAAGGGATTGGCAGGGCTATGCCCCCTCTGAAGACACTCAGGGATAATCTTTTTTGGCTTCTTCTAGCTTCTGGCAGCTCTGACTATTGCAGAGTTTGTGGCAGCATAACTGCAATCTCTCTCTGCCTCTGTCTTCACATGACCTTCTTCCCTGTGTCACTGTGTCTTTCTTTTCTTCTGTTTCTTGAACAGTATCTTTGGATTTGGTGCCCAACCTAATTGACGATGATCTCATCTCCAGATCCTTAATTACATCTGCAAAGGCTTTTTCCAAATAAAGTCACATTCATAGGCTCTGGGTGGACAAATATTTTAGAGGGTCACTATTCGATCACTATAGTATCATAGTTTGGCAAGTCACCCAATAATAGACATCTGAACTATTTTTATTTTTTGGCTATTATGAATAAAGCTGCTGAGAATATCCACAGACAAGGCTTTTTGTAGATGTGTTTTCAGCCTCATAGTTTTGAATTCTAACTCTAACTAATATAAAATGTGATTAATTTTCTTTTTAGTGATATTTTACCTTAATAACATTTTTAATTTTGGCAGGAATTTCTGTAAGAACTATTCAACCTGCATACATCCAACTTAAGTATTTTATATGGCTATAAACATAATACTGGCAAGAGATTAAGATAGGGAATTCTAATAAGTTTTCTTCATTTTGTTTTCTCAAGACACGGTCAAGAAACACATAAGTTTCAGGAACCATTGCCCTTAACTTTTTAAAATAACAGCAATACTCAAAGTAAAAAAAAACCAAAGACAGCTTGACTCCATTGTGTCATTTCTTTTTTTTTTTTTTCTTTTTGAGACAGAGCCTCAAGCTGTCGCGCTAGGTAGAGTGCTGTGGCATCACAGCTCACAGCAACCTCCAAACTCCTGGGCTTAAGCGATTCTCTTGCCTCAGCTTCCCAAGTAGCTGGGACTATAGGTGCCTGACACAACACCTAGGTATTTTTTGGTTGTAGTTGTCATTATTGTTTGGTAGGCTCGGCCTGGATTTGAACCCACAAGCTCTGGCGGATGTGATTGGCACCTTAGGCACTTGAGCTACAGGCACCAAGCCCTCTTTTCTTTTGTTATGATACTGTATTAGTGCTTGCAAACATCTAGGCTAAATTTGATATTTAATACATTTATCTCATATGAGAATGACTAATACTGACCATCCACTGTATTAAATTTAAATGTAGCTTCTTTTTTTTTTTTTTTTGTTAGACAGGGTCTCACTTTGTTGCCCTTAGTAGAGTGCCATGGTGTCATTGCTCACAGCAATCTCAAACTCTTGGCCTCAAGCAGTTCTCTTGCCTCAGCCTCCCAAATCACTGGGACTACAGGTACCCGCCACAACACCCGGCTACTTTTAGAAACGAGGTCTGGCTCTGACTCAGGCTTGTCTCCAACCTGTGAGCTCAGGCAATCCACCAGCCTCGGCTTTGCAAGTACTGGAATAATGGGTGTGAGCCACCATGCCCAGTTTAAATGTAGCTTCTTAACAAACAAATAAAGCCATTCATCTAGTCTGCCCTCTCACCCTTAGATTCTGATAGGCCCCTAACTTTAATAAAACTGATAAGATATAGTTCAGAGACCTTCTGCCTATATTTAAGAGTATGGGTTTGGCTGCTGCTCTACAGTGAAAGCTTCTTAGAGAACAGGGACTCCCCCTTATTCATCTGTGTATCCTCCAGTTCCAGGCCCACATCATTGCTTTCTTAACCTTATAAGTTTCCTGACTAAATAGTGCCTGTAAATAAAAAATAAGAAGGAAGAGAATAGCTACTTTGTAGTCATTTCACTAATGTAGAACAATGCCAGTTAATGAAAATTTTTAGAAATATTTTTAATAAATTATTTCTTTTTTAATCTATCATAAAGTCTCTGAGTTATTATTTATTGTGCTAGTGGTTTCTTACTACATATTTGCTTCCTTTGTTCAAAAATTCTAGGAATTGATGATTGGCTACAATATTCATTTATAAAAGTAGTTTAAAACAGTACTCAAGCCCTGTTGACACTTGGTAGGTTTAACAGAGAAAAGTATAAGGTTCTCATTATACTTTTTAGACAGCTTTAAAAAAACAGTCATGTAAAATGGTTTGGAGTTTTTTTATGGGCACAGAATTGTGTAATGTGTTTTGTCATTGCCACCCCAGTCTTTTGCAACATCTGTAAATCAAAAATCTTTCTTAACTTCTTTTGAAAACTATAGATACAGCTTTATTATTTGGAATAGAATTTCTCTGAAACTTCTAGGTAAATAAATTTGGAATATTCAATAATCCTAATGTCCACTTTTAAGTTATTCTTTTTCTTTAATTTTAATTTTAATTTTATTAGGCCTATCCTGGAAATAATAGCCGACAAGCATGCCCTATTGAAACCATGATTTCTTCATTTTTGACACTATTATCCACAGGATGAGGTTTAACAGAAGAGACAATAAAGACTGACAACATAGCCACATGTTAGTGTAACTTGAGATAGATATTTTTAAAGACACACACATGCTGCAATTTAAAAATCAAGTAGGCATTTTAAAGTTATCTCATGAGCAGCATTATTTACCAGATTGTATTATTAGCCAGAATTTTTTTTTTAATTCCCTCTTTTAGTAGTGTGGGAATATTTTCAGAAACAGATAACAGAATAACAGACTAGTAGATCTTAAACAATAGAATAGGGATTCATTTGTCTAACCTAACAAGAATTAGGTGCTTGCTCACATTGGTTAAGTAACTTAATTTTAGGGCTCTAGGTGTGTATCTTTGTGATTTCTTTTGCTTTCTCTTCATAGCCACAGATGGATGCAACAGCTCCACACGTAACAACAGTTTTCAAAGGCAGAAAGTAGGAGGCATTACTATATGAAGTGTTCTACTTTTTTTTTTAACCAAGAAAGACATATCTTAAGTCCAACACTGTATCCATTTAGCCATCCCAGTGATGCTGGAAAGATATTTTTCTCAAACCATCCATTAAGTAGATTTCCCCTTCCATTTCATTAACAAGATGGTCACATGGCTATCCCTAGCTATAAAGAAGGCTAAGAAAATTATCTACTTTCACCTCTGTAATTAGAGGGAGGCAAGGAAGAAGGAGCTGGGGATGGCCTTTGGGTAACCAATCATGTATTGAGTAAATTAGGTGCTTGGTAACTATATGTCAAATGATCCATACTAAAACAGAGCTAAAGTTCAGGTACATACCTACCCCTTCATTATTTTCCCTGTCAAATTTACATTTTCTTTTCCTCATTTGTGCATAAACAGAAGACATTCTTAGTCGTATTTAATAGCAAACATTGTTAAGCATCTATGGTATGGGTTACGTTAGTATTTCCTCTATAATTAGGGAGAATAACTTTATTCAAGACATCCATTCATTCATTCAAGAGATATTTAGAATACCTACCAGACACTGTTCTAGGTTTTTGAAATATGTCTGAGAATAAAACAAAGATCCTGCCCTTGAGGGAGCCTATAATCTAACAAAGCATATTGACATTTAAAAATATTAGTAGAATTTTCATAAATAAATGTGAAGGGGAATTCATTTTATTTGAAGTGAACAGCATGAGCAAAGATATGGAATTGTGACTATACATGTCACGTTTGGGGAACTACCATGGAGTACAAAATGTACAATGAAGACTGAAAGTGTAGATTCCTATGTATGAGTTTTGCCAAATCAAAGCTAGCATCTTTCAAAGTTAATGCAAAAGGTACTAGATATTTTTACTTAAAGGATTTGCAGACACATTAGACTTATCATGTCCTAGATAGACTCATTATTTTTCTCCTGAAATGTTTTCTTCCCCTGCATTTCCTAACTTGGAAATGGCACTGGTATAATTTTTCCTGAACCTTGCTATATAACCCAGAGGTTAGATGGGGGAATCAGATTATAAAACATCTGTAAACTTGCGGGATGGGGACTGTTATATTTGTATTAGTTTTCTATTGCTATATAACCAATTACCACAGTTAGAGGCTTAAAGCAACACACATTTATTATTTCACAGTTTCTGTGAGTCAGGAGTCCAGCCATAGTAGCTTTAAATTTATTAATCTTTTGATAATATATTTGTAAGAGATTAGTAAAAGTCTTTTATACATTATTAGGAATAGAGCTCTATATTAATAAATAATTTTTGGTTCATTGCTATTAAACTGCTCTCAAATTATTTTGAAATGAAATGGAAGATTTTATTCACCAGAATGCAGTGGACTAATTGCAGTAGACTGTCCTCATAATTCTCCCTACTCCTTTTTTCTAAAGATTTTATTCACTAGAATTGCTATGGACTGTCCTCATAATTCTCCCTACTCTAAAGACTAAAGACTTCTCTAGAGTAGCAGAGTAGTAGACTTCTCTTACTCTGCCTGCCTGACAACCATTACTCTATAGATTGTAGCTGGGTGGAGCTGACCTGTCAAAAAGACCATACCACATAAGTTTTCAGTCCTGGACCAGACTGAGTCAGTTTCAAGTTCTGAACCACGGCCTGATTTGGGGCAGGGTGGAGCTGGGGTAGGGCAGAATATGTCAGGAAATATTAGCAAGCTCATTTGGCCCTCAGCCCTAATCCTCATTCTACGAACAGGTTTATCAATAACAAACTTGATATCTTGATTTCTAACTACCTGATTCCATTTGAAGTGACTAAGATTCCTTCCAGTTCTGAAATTCATTAATTCTAAATGAGATTAGGTGGATATAGTCACTGAGCATATAGGTTCCTAACAGAAAGCAATGTGATTATCAAAAGTACATCTGTGTTTTGATTTAAACTGTTGTCCTTGGCAGTTTCCCTTCTATAAAAGAGAACAAAACTACATAAATTTGACATGAAATGAGTAGTTTTCCTTTTGCTTTTATCTTTAGCCAGAGATACCCAGGCATGAACTCTTTATATGACAAGGTATAGGTCTGAGGAAGAGGAGTTTAGAAGAAGAGAGCTGTTGCACCATACCTCTTAAGAATTCTCCTAAACCAAGGGAGGGGTGGGGGAAAGGAATAGAAGAGAACGGAGAGGAGGGAGGGAGTGAGGTCTTGGTGTGACACCTTTTGGGAGCAAGACACAATTGTAAGGGGGATTTTACCTAACAAATGCAATCAGTATAACCTGGTTTCTTGTACCGTCAATGAATCCTACAATAAAAAAAAAATTCTCCTAAACTATTCTAGCTGTTCACCAACATTATTTTGCAAAGGTGGGATCCAGCCACCTTGCAGCTAGAAGAAAGGCATATGTATGGAGTTAAAATATGCTCTGAGGATGAAGGAGAGAATCGAGTCAGATAAAATTTCATAGTCACAATCATAAACTTGTTTTTGAATGAAAATTCCCCCCAGAGGCAGCCTTTTCAATTCAATGTCAATTTTTCTCACTCTCACATGTTGTTTTCTGGTGATATAAAATATATAGAAATAGAATATTGAAAGAACAAAGTGAAATTAAATACAAAATCATGGCATTTAATTGTCAGTAATGTTAAATAATATCTAAAACTAAACACTGAAATTATGTGTAGCTGTATTCAATAATTTAAATTCCTAAGGCATATCTGAAAATTCTTTATGTGTAGTGGACAGTAAATTTCATATATGGTAAATGAAACTTAGGTGAGCTGGGGCCCCAGCTGTAACCTCCTCAATAATATTAAATAGATGTTACTAGGAAGTAGCAACTTTTTCTTTTAGTCTGTTTTGTAAAAATAATGACACATAATAAAGAAATGTAATATTTTAATAGCAGTTTCTACTTTAAGAGCTGTTAAAAAAAAGTACCCCCCCCCAAAAGCCCGAAAAATGAGGAGGTAGGAGTTACAGCAGATGGTGAGTGCTGGCAAATTATGTAACTCACTACTCAAAGTTATGTAGGCAGACAGCCAAGTTTCTACATTTGGTATATTCTAGTTCTATATTATTCAACAATATACTATGAAAAGATGGTACTTTTCTAGTTTAAATTTTATCAATTCTGCCAAAAAGAAATACCATGCCATTTTTAGTATGTATTCCATATATTATTGCAAGCAATAAATTTAATGACCAAATTTATTTTTTTTCAGTATTGAATCAAAAACTATTTTTCTTTGTATGTTTGAAATTCACAGATCACATAGGTTTGCCTGCTACCAGGGTTGGTATCTCTGCCAAGGGGAAAATATCTGAAATCTCATGAGACAGTTTCATAGAAGCTTAATGATAAATTTCTAATGATAATTAATGACATATCTGTGCCTACAGATTGAAAAGAAATGCTGGTGGGCAGGTGCAGCCTCCTGTCATCACTCTTTTGAAGTTCTGTGTAACTCCATGTGTAGCTTTCAAGGTTTGGACCTTCAAAATGTCAGGATCTCTAGAAATGCTATAAAGTAGCCAACTACATAGTGAAAACCTTGAACTATTTGTGCTATTACCATATGAAAAGAGTTTACTTCCCAAACAGTTGCTGGAATGAAATATAGTTCAGTTGGATAGAGCTGGAGTAATATCCCAAGCTACCTCCAATAATTGGTTTAAAATGTACAAAATAAATCTAAGAATTAGAATAATTCAAAACTCTTGCTATTTCTCTTTTAGATGGAAGAAACATAATACATCTTCCTATGTCTTTTTATTGAAGCTATGCTTTATAGGCTAATAATAATTCAGAAAATTTTCCAACAGACATTTGCTGGAGTAGGTACTATGGTGTGAAATTCTTCGGTGGGATATTGTGAATATTGTGGAATTTTTTAAAAATCATGATTTATAGGAAACGTTCCTCCAAGAAACTCAGTTCAATATTCTTCACAATTTATAGCTAAAGTTCAGTAGGTAGTTCTTTAGTTCTTTTAGGACATTAACTGAGGACATCTATAATGTAAACCTCACTGTGACACGGAAATATCACTGAAAATATTATTATATGGAGAAAACTGCATAAATGGTATTTAGTGTAAGTTGAAAGAAATATTTGGGTAAACTACGTGGGCTGGTGAGTGGGACTATACCCCATAGAGCAAGCTGAGAAGAAACCATCTTTAATGATGATCATAGAATATTCAAGTTGGAGATAAAAAGAGAATTGTTCGTAACAAACGAGGATAGGCAGAGTGGTTATTCCTTACTAAGGTTTGCAGTTAAGATGTGTCCGCAATTTCTTTTATGCTCTTCCCTTGAAGAGGTGGTACTTAGTGCTCTTCCTCTTTCCCCTGCTTGACTTCATGGACTACACTTTTTGACTTGCTTCTTATAGATAGAATATGGCATGAGTGACAGGGTGTAACTTCTAAGAATAACTTATTGTGTTTTCCTCCTTGATCTTTCTCTTGGATCACTTACTTTGGGAAAGCTAGCTATGTCATGAGGACACTACACAGCACTATGGAGGGACTCATGCGGTGAGGAACTGAGTTTTTTGTTTGTTTATTTGAGACAGAGTCTCACTATGTCACCCTCACTAGAGTGTCATGGACTCACAGCACACAGCAACCTCAAACTCTTAGGCTCAAGTGATCCTCTTGCCTCAGCCTCCCGAGGAGCTAAGACTACAAGCACCCACAACAATGCCCAGCAATTTTTAGAAATGGGGTTTCATTCTTGCTCAGACTGTTCTTGAACTCCTGAACTCAAGCAATTCACCTACCTCAGTTTAAGGGAGCCATCTTAGAAGTGGATGTCTAGCCCTAGTGAAGTTTTTATGACTACTACCAAAGCTGACAGCTTGACTGAGCTAGAACCAACCACCCAGATAAGCTGCTCTTTAATTCTTGACTGACAGAAATTCTTAGATAATAAATATTTTTTATTTTAAATTGCTAAGTTTTGGGATAATGCAGCAATAGAGAATTAATACACTCTTTCTCCATGAAGTACTTAGCCTTGCTTCTACATAAATATTGAACTTTTATTTTTTGTATATTGCTTTGAAAAGATACCAAAGTGTAAGTTTGCCAGGGGGACCCACTTATTTTGCTGTGAACTACCCCCCAAATTCCTCCAGATTCATATCTGCTATAGGCAGTAATCCTTCTTGCTTCTGAACTTCTGATTGTTTTATTTTGTTCATTTATTTAATTTATTCAATCAGAAAAAAATAAATAGTTTTCATTACCATGCTTGATGCTGTGGGAAGCTGAAAACATGGACAAAATATGGTCTCTGTCTTTAAAGAATTTACAATCTCTTTTTCTTAACTGACACCACAACAGGAGAGAGATCTGGAGAAAGGCTATTTCTACTACGTAAGAACCAGAAATGCAATTGTAATGAGCTCCATAATTCACTGTACAAAGTAATATTTTATCATCCAAATAAAAGGAACACATGAGCATAGCAAAGGCTCTGAAGTAATTGCCAAATCTCAATTGGGATTTTTTTAGGATTAAGTTATATGTTGCATTCAATTGGGAATGCCATTTGGATACCTTTCTAAGAGCGTAAGATTCCTTATTTGGGAGCAGTGTAGTGGATATTCACTAAGACTCTTTTAGACTTGAGAATTCAGAAACCAATTATATGCGTACATACATACATAATTTTAATTAGGGACATAGATCACAATTTTTTTTTTAACCAAAGAAAAACATAAAAGACAAAAGAAACCAAAACTTACCATCTATATCATCATTATGCTATACTGATATTTTAATGCTTCCTCCTCCTCCAAAATGGAGGAAGGGCATGATTTCAAAACAGAGGGCAGTCCTTTCATTTGAATGAATTTAGTTTACTATATTGCCCTTGTTTTTTTATTTTGCCCTGATCCAATGGAAACTTTACTGATAACACTCTCTGACCTATCACAGGAATTGACAAACTACTGGACCAATGGTCAAATCTAGCCTTCAGCTGGAACTCAAACTAAGAATGGTTTTTATATTTGTAAAGAGTTACAAATAAGAAAAAAGAAGTATATGAGACAAAGACTACTTATGGCCCACTAAGCCAAAAATATTTACTATCAACCTTCACAAAAAAAGTGTGCAAACCTCTTGCCTATACGTGTATCCTAGAATTAGATCTCTTTAGAAAAGACTCTGGCTCGGTGCTCGTAGCACAGTGGTTATGGCACCAGCCACATACACCAAGGGTGGCAGGTTTGAACCCAGCCCAGGCTAGCTAAACAACAATGACAACTGCAACAAAAAATAGTTGGGCATTGTGGCAGGCGCCTGTAGTCCCAGCTACTTGGAAAGCTGAGGCAAGAGAATCGCTTAAGCCCTAGAGTTTGAGGTTGCTGTGAGCTGTGACACCAGAGCACCCTTTGGCGACATAATGAGACTCTGTCTCAAAGAAAAAAGAAGGAATAGACTCTGATGCTAATGCAAACTGTTGAATGTCTTACTGGTGGTTCTCACTATCAGTGTTAGTGCCAAGGAAAGACAGGAGTCAAGGCTACTTTGATATATTCCTAAAACTTCCACTAACTCCAAGACCTCATTAAGTTTCAGTTATGTCCTTTGTAACCTGATTGAGATCACTTCCAATCTAAAAGTCTGTATCTAGGACATCACCAGTATTCCATGGTTACCCTCCTTTATATTCCATTTGTCCCCTTAAATTCAATAACTAATGAGATATTTGTAAGTATTCTTACTTAATTTCCTCAATGGCTAGATTTCTTGGACACTTTTGTTCACAAGGAATAAGATAGCTTTTCATAAATGCAATTAATTTACATAGAATGAAAAATTCCAGGACCAGAAAGCTGTTGTCAATAGTTTTGAAACATTCTTAGTTGGTATGATAATTAAGCAAAGGTAAGAAACACACATTTGCTCACTTTTAAAACATTTCAGATCATGAATAGATTTTAGATCTAGGAACACTGATGACCTACCAAAATCCAAAATAAGTAATTTTAAGATTGATGTCTTTCAATTGAGAAATGTACATTTTAGGCATATTGAATATAGTGTTATCACCCTACTTGATCAGAAGAAAGCTACCTTAGATTTCAATCCAATAATTATGACAGACGTAATCTAATTATAAGCCAAACTAAAGACATTTATTCTTGTTTAAGTCTCTTAGAGATCTCTTTTAGAGAAAAAGAAACATTTGGATATTAAAATGGCATTTTCAAATATTTATCTTTTTACCAAGAAGCTTGGTTTTACATAAAGGACCAAAACAGCATACTCATTTCTAAGGTAAGATATGTCATTTACTTATTAATTCTGTTTCTAAGAACACCTCAAATGTTAAAGACTAATTTTATAACTTCTTGCAAATAGGTACTAGAGTATACTATTAAGGCAAATTTAGATGAACTTAGGATACATAGCCTTAAAATAAAATTTAAACACTTGTGTACTAGATCCAAGATATTACTTGGTAATGCATTTCTTACTTTGGTAATACCTTGGTAACGCATTTTTTTTACTTTAATAATGCATTTTTTTTAAAGCAACTGAAATCAATTGGACTGAAAGAATTTTATAGCTCACCATAGTTCCCCCCAAGGTGAATTGGCAGGGAAAAGAGACTGGCTGTTAAGTCTCTTTAGTAAAGGGAGTCTGGTATTTCCTTGGCAAAGTTAATGTTGATCTAATTCTTGGCTCCAAGCAAGGAAGAGAAATAAAATAGTATCCAATGATGTCTGCATGAAATTTCCTCCTCTCCTTTAAAAGTAAGTATGAGAGTTGTATCACTTTCTACCAGAAAGCCTTTCAAAACTAACCTTTCCTAGTGCTAGCTTCCTTTCAACACTTAGATTTTCTGCCTTCCTTCTTTCCCTTTTGCTTTCCCCTTTTCTATTTCCCTTTTCTTTTCCCTTTCCCCTCCCTCTACCTCTCACTCTCTCTTTTTTCCTTTTTCTTTTCCTTTCTTTTCTTTCTTTAATCATCTTGACCAGGTTGGAGTGCAAAGACACTATCATTGCCTCCCTACAGCCACAAACTCCTGGGTTCAAGCAACCTTCTTGGCTCAGTCTCCCAAGTAGCTAGGACTATGAGCAGATACCACCACATTTGACTAATTTTACTTAAATTTCCTCTACACCAGCGGTTTTCAACCTGTGGGTCGCAACCCCTTTTTAACAATGAAAATACATTGTGGCCTTAGGAAGGCTGAGAACCTCTGCTCTACACCTTACTTCATAGGTTTAATTATATCTTATTTTCATTGCGTTGGTACTCTATTAGATTACCTATTAAGTGAAGATAAAGACCACATTTTAAATAATTTGTTACTACCCCTTTTCCTTGATAATCTCCACATTATAGGAACTTTATTGATAGTCTGGAGTAACTTTTAAAAATAATTTATTACAAATGTTTTGGATAAAGCCTCACTAAGTAGCCAGGTGTGTGTGGCTTATACAACAGAAATGTATTGTTTCACTACTTTGAAGGCTAGAAATCTGAGATGAAGGTGTCAGCAGAGTTGGTTGTTTCTGAAAGCTTTGAGAAAAGGAACTGTTCCAGGCTTCTCTTCATCTTTGTAGATGGATATTGTTTTCCCTCTTGTCTATGTCTAAATTTCCTTTTCTTATAAGTACTCAGTCATATTGGAGTGAGACCCATAGTAATGACCTCATTTTAACTTGACTATGTAAAGATTCTATCACCAAATAAGATCACCCTCTGAAATACTGGGGGTTAGGACATCAACATAGGATGATGTTGCAGGGGTTGAGAGCATACAATTCAACAGATACTAAAAGTCTATAGAGTCTGAATTAATGCTGTATTGTATAACCAAATAAATGTATTTGTGCTCTAAAAAAATCACACTTGAATTACACTGGTGTCCAGGTAAGTGTCCCGGCTCTACTTTCAATAAGATGCCTCTAAGGAAGTATATATTCAAAAGTATTAATCAGATAAAAATAGCATTGAAAGGATGAGGTAGAGGTGTATCAGTAAGGATGCTTTGAATTGCAAATAAAGGACATCTCAATATAAATAGACTTAAGCAATGATATTTATTATTACATAGTACAAGAAATTCTGAGGCAGATAGTCTCCAAAACTGTTTAATTCAAATTTGAAGGACTTTGTTTATTTCCATTGTTTTCCTCTCCTTAGCATGTCAACTTTGTGCTTAGTATAAAGCTCTTCCCATGTTCACCAGATGGCCGTAGCAAGTCCATGCATCACAACCTGACATGATAAAGTACATTGTACAGAGAGAAGCTATAACTTCTTTGTATCTTTTTTTAACAGTAGAGAAACCTTTACCAGAAGTCTTGCAGCAGACTTCTCATGTCGCATTGCTTGGCACTCAGTGAGGGAAATAGGAGAATCATGAATGGCCTAGACCAGTTAGGATTTACCTTTCGGGAGAGACCAACCTCCCCTAGCACATGGACACACAGAAGGGGGTGAGTACATGAACAAAGAGGTTTTTTTAAATAAGGCAGAAGAAGAAATAGATACATAGTAGAGTCATCTGTATCACATATGGTTAGTCATTTTCACACTTTCTGCACATATAATCTAAAAGCTGTCCATATCTGCAGCAACCACATCTAGCTCCAAGTCTGGATCTCTCTGCCAGCTCTGGACTTGGCTCCTTGTAAAACAGGGACTCATACCTTAAAGATAAATATTCTATCTGAAGCACATTCAAAATAACAATAATGAAGAAGGACAGGATAACTACAATTAAAATCCTCATTTGAAAAAGGAACAATGGTAAATGATACCCAGTAGATATTTATCATAGCTAATTCCTATTTTTTTAAAAGAAGAGAGGACTGCCAGCCCTTTTAGTGAGAAGTTCCTTAGCCGGGCAATTTGGTAGCCTCTGATTCTGTTTTCAGAGGTTCTATTGCCCTCTGTGGCCTTTAGTTCTCACCTCTAGGAATATCTTCCTTGTTCTTTGGCCACATTTGGTACAGGTATTGGAGAGTTTGGCAGCACTTCCTGTTAGTGTGAGTTTGGGAAACTGGGAGGGTACCTTAGAGAATGAACTATCACAGGATTATTCATTGTTGTGAACTGGACAGTCTTAGAGTTCTCTGGTAGTCAATGCTCTTAAAAACTTAGTTCCAATTTCTTTTTTTCTTTTTTAATTTTGAAATATTATGAGGTACAAATGTTTTGGCTACATGGGTTGTTTTTGTACAGTTTGGGTCAAAGTTATAAATGTGTCCACCACTTAAATGTGCATTGTACCCATTAGGTGTGATTTTTACCCATTCCTTCCTCTCTCCTCCTACCTGCTTGAGTTCCATTGACTTTTTTTTTTTTTTAAATTTTTTTTTTTTTTTTGTAGAGACAGAGTCTCACTTTATCGCCCTGGGTAGAGTGCCGTGGCGTCACACTGCTCACAGCAACCTCCAGCTCTTGGGCTTAAGCGATTCTCTTGCCTCAGCCTCCCTAGTAGCTGGGA
>CAUYON010127413.1:0-11164 GCA_963573935.1 Arctocebus calabarensis | reverse complement strand
GATCTTGTACTTCATCTACCTTGTCATTCCTTGGGGGAGTTGATCTATTCTGGTTATTCGTATTGCCAGAGTTTTTCTGTTGATTCTGCCTCATGATTATTTTTCACTATTGCCTATGACCTTCCTGAGAGCTGGGGAGGTGTCTCTCCCAGATCAGACCCTGGCAGAATCGCTCTTTTGTTACTGGATCTTTGTAGGGAGTGACCCTGTGTTTCCAATGATTTCTCAAACCCTGCAGGGTGGAGAGCTTAAATCCTCCTCAGCCTGCTTAGAAGACATTTTAAATTGCTAACTTGGGCTGAGTCGAAGCTTCCCCAGGAAAGCGCTATGGCTGGGATCACTCCTAGAATGGCTATCGACTTACCCAGTGTGCCAAAACTGGTCTCACCCTATGCCCCTGAGGGCTAAGGCTGCAAGGCATCTCAGTCCCCACCTTTAGGCTGCTCAGTCACTAGATTACTCGCTCCTGCCCAATGCCTGTTTTGTGACCCTGAGGGTGGAGCTTACCAGGGCAGTTCTCCCACAATGGCTCCACACAGCCCACCCCCAAACACTGGCAGCTCTGTCTGGCTTGGTGGCCCAGTCTGGGGCCCCAGGCAACACTCAAAACACCCCGCACTCCTGCCCAGGTTCTCCCAAGGCAGTTCAACCAAGTGCCAAGTCCAAAAGAAACCCAAACGGCTCACAGGTAAGGCCCTTCCAGCCTGCAGTCCCACTGCTGCCCCACCCACAGCCACAGACAGGATCAGACCGAATGAACAGACGCAACCACTTGCCCAATCTCCGCCACTTTAGCCTTCCTTAGGGTGTCCAGAAGCCTCACGCTGTCTCCCTGTGTCCCCAAAGGGAAGTTTCTGGGCAGATCCTGCCTGGCAGAGATGCCTGAAGTCCTCTCTCCCCAGTCTCACCATGCCCAGCCGCAAGGAAGCTGTTACTCATCCGCCATCTTGCTCCGCCTCTCTCAGGTACCTCCTTATTACTTTCCCCAATATTGCCACCTCCTAGTAGCCATAATTATCAGTGATACTCATTAGTCACTGGGCAGGAGGCACCTTGTAAAATAAGGATCTCAGCTTAAACTTAGATGATGACCACTGCTCTGGTTCAACTCTGGGGTCGTGAGGATATGGTGTGGAAGCAATAACCCCAATGTAGCTGTACATCTTAGAATATCAGATTTATCCCTGTTTTTTTTTCTTTCTTTCTCCTAGAACAAGGTTAGAAGGTAAACTTTGCTTGGCAAACTACCAATTCTCTTGTCTAGGGAGAGGACAAATGAGGGTTTCAACCACCCATCTTTCATCATTTTGACTTTGTTTGTGAAACCTGTTATTGTGCATATGTAATCAAAATTGAGCTCTTAAAAATATGTCATACTTGACATAACTATTCTCAACTATTCTCTATTCATGTTTGGCTATGAACTCGAGTCTTGTAAGAGGACTCACTTTAGACCATAAGATCTGGGCTGGAGAGAAATTTGGAGATTTATTATCCCAAATCCTATTTTAATAAAGAGGAAATTGAGGCCCAGTAAGAGTTTAGAATTTGCCCAATGTCCTAAATGGATAAGGTGATGGAAGTAGGACTTAGATTCAGGGGTTTTCATTTCAGTTGCCCACCCTCCTGTTATGCCTTTCTGCCTCTTTCCAACTAGACAATTCCTCAGGCAAATGTATCCCCAGTCTTCTTAGACAGGAATATCTCAGTCAACAGGATTTGACTATTTTCTTTGCTGCACCAGAGGTCCTGATGAGGAGCAGAAAGGAATTTCAAAGGTAGTGAGAAGGGGTGGAGAACATGCTCAATCCTGACTGCATTATATGGCCGTTCACACCCCTCTGCGATGTCAGGGATTAAACATGATAATGCACAGAGGCCAGCACACACTGTAGGTCAATAAATGATCATTTGCCTGCCTTTCCTCAACACCAGAAATGATTTCAATAATCAGACAGAGAAACTGGCAAGACACCCAATGCCTGGAACTGAAAAATGATACTGACCAAAATGATTTTTTTTTGTTTTAAAATAAATATGCACTGATGCAAATATGAAAAATAGAAAATTCTAAGTCAGAGACTTGTTTATTCTTTTAGAGCACCAGTCTTTTATTACAGTATAAATGGAGAATGGGTAGATGTTTCACCATGGACAAAGATATATGCTGGTAGAGATTTTCCATTGCTTAAATTTCCATTAAAGTTTGCATTTTTGAGCTTAATGCCTGAGGGAGCAGCCTGATTAACACATTATATCATTTGTGAGTTCACTTTGTAAAGATGAGTTTAAAAGATGGAAAATGAGGTTTAGAATCTAAGAGAATAAAGAAGCTTGCACAGCAAGAAAGCCTTAACTCTGTGATCCTAGATTGTTCTGATTGAATTGACAATTTTTCAATGATCTAATTTACCTCCTTCTTTACTTTCTACTGATAAGAAAATTATTTCCATAGGAGATATTTAAAGCTCTTCATTTGGGCAGTAATTAGACAACAACTAAATGAAGAGAAATACAGTTTTTCAAACACAGAGAAATGAAAATAATAATGACTTTAGGTATCTATTTTGTGCTGGGTAGTTGGCTAGGTGATTTTGAATGTGTTGTTTCTGAGCCTTGCAGTAATCTTATAAAATAAGTATTCACAGATGATATCTGTAGTTTCCAACTGGCCCACCCAGTTCATGGGGATGGTAATTCGGGGAGAAAAAGACTCAACCTGTCTTTTGGGGTCCTCCCAGCTACCCCCTGTGGTATTCCTTACAGAAGACAACAAGCATACATTAGGTTCAGAAGATGTAGGACTCAGGTCTTCACTTGTAAATGGTTAGCCTTTAGGCAAGGCATATGATAGTCCAAGCATTAATTTTTCAACTATATAATGAGAATCCTAGCACCTACCCTGAAGGGTGCTGTAAAGGGTGTTGTAATCCCTACAATCCATGAAAGTGATTTTTATATGGCCAGAAGCAATCAAAGGAAAGGTGTTCAGTCCCTGCTGCAAGGAGCCCACCCTCCTTTCAGGACTGCTAGGAGGAGCCTCCAGACAGCAGATGTTAAGGTCAGTCCAACAGAAGCCCCCTGAGGAAATGAATTATGGATATTCTTAGGAGCTCTGCAAAGCTCAAGACAGAGTCTTATTTTGTTGCCCTTGGTAGGTGCTATGGCATCATAGCTCACAGCAACCTTAAACTCTTGGGCTCAAGCAATTCTCTTGCCTCAGCCTCCTGAGTAGCTGGGACCACAGGGGCATACCACAATGCCCAGCTAATTTTTAGAGACAAGGTCTCACTCTAGCTTAGGCTGGTCTCCAACCTATGAGCTCAGGTAATCTACCTGCCTTGGCCTCCCAGAGTGCTAGGATTACAGGTGTGAACCACTGTGTCGTGTCTGGCCTAGAAATTTAGTTTTTCTAAGGCAACTAGAATAGCCTTTCAGATTTTCAGAAGCTCAGAGAATACCTTTAGACCTTGGCTTAGGAAATTAAGATGTTTGAGGACTTAAGGATCCTAATTTCTTAATAACATAACATGAAGGGATGAGCCTAGATTTGAAGGGGAAATAGGAGGTACAACCCTCATTATTAAGTCTCTTGAGGACTTAAGGGTCTTAATTTGGCAATGTCTTTAATAGCATATACCCCATTAGATGTTTGAGGAAGTATAGGAAGTGTACCTCATAAAGACTTATTTTTGCAGATGAGGAAAGTGAGATCTGGACACAACTAATCAGTAGCAGAGTTGGGACTAGAACTCAGGTATCCCCATTCTGAGTTTGTGCTCTTTATCCACCCCATTCCTCCAAGTGCATTCACACTCCTAGCAATGGCATTGACAAGAACTTAATGACAATGTAATAACTACTAAAGCCCCCAGGTAGGGGGATTGTGGACCTAGATGGGATTGAACGTTTCTGCGGCCTTGGGAAAGTGACTTCATATCTATGCCTCAGTGTCCTCATCTATAAAATAGGTGTTATAATAATACCAATTTCATAGATTATTATAAGGATACAGAAAAAGTATCTGAGCACAGTATTAGTCATGGTTTAACACTGCTTAGTTATTGTACAATCAGATCTTCTATATGCCATAAAATTCCTAATTAGGACCAGCTGCTCATCCCCTCCTTAGAACAGCCCCAAATGATCTGGGAGCCTACCAGAAGACAGTCTGGTGATAACTTGGCCAGACCCTGGCTGCTTATGCCTATGCTTTGAAGCCCTCATAACATGATGGGACGAGCCTAGGTTTGAAGGGGGGAAAGGAGATGCAGCCCACATTCTGAGCATTCAGCTGGAGTCCCAGTTTCCTCATCTACAAATGAGAATATTAATACCCCATCGTCTTAACTTTTTCATACTCAAAACTGTCAGCTTCATTAAAAAGTGTTCAAGCAAAAATGCTGGTGGTTTCCTCCTTGGATTAATAATCCACACCCTCTCACTTGAGTGGCTTTTTACTTCCTTTTCATACTCAGAAACTAGAGGATTTAGTGTCAGGAATGAGTTAACATTCTATTAATTACATCTGATCTCATGGCCATGAACTTGGGTATTTGCTCACCCCAAACAATGAAAATGCAGCCCCTGCCTTAGAACATGAGATCCTTTCTAAATACATTATGAAAGTCTTTTCAATAGCCTGCTTGTTCTTTTTACATAGGGGCTTAGATTTGGAATTATGTTGAAGCCATGTTAGGCAGCTCCCTGCTTTGTGTATGGTCCTCATAATTCACCCTTTAATTTCATGTTCTTTTCAAAAGCACTAGGCAAACGTTACTTATCAAACTAGTTTGATGACATCATTCTAATGTTAGCCTTTTTTTTTTCTTTGTGGCACAGTCACGTCTATTCTCAGCCTAAGACCCAGATGAGCTATGAGGACTCGGGGTGAAAGTGCCACATCGGAGCTTTCAGTTTACAACTCAGGGCTCCAGGGTTTCCTTCTGCTGTTTACAGACATATTTAGCATTTTCTCTGCTATTGCCACCTTCACTTGCCATGGCTTCTCAGTTGTCTTAGAGGAGGTATCCAGCTACCTATCTGCTGACAAGTTCAGTGGAGAAGGACCCTAATGCAGGGGCCCTGAGCTGCATTTGGCAGATATGGGGATGTCTACCTAAGAGTGCAACTTCTTCAGGCTCCACCTGACAAACTGTGGGCTGGTCTCAGCCTCACTCTCCTTTAAGCATTCTTCACCATGCCCACACTTACAGCTCAACCATGGGCCTTGAGTCTTTACTGGCTGATGTGGACCCATGAGTTGAGTAGCCTCCCTAGAAGGCATTCTAAGTGCCTCATTTCAGACTTCTCTGCCCTCTCTTCCTTCCCTCCCTATTCAATCCCTCACATCACATGCCTAGAAATCCCAGCAGCTTCTTCCCAGTAATCTTCACGAGAGAATCTGGCTCAGGCTGTGAGGGAAGTGAGATAGCAGAGCAGTGTCCACACTGTCCCGTTCTAAGGGTTTCAGATCCAAAAGGTTAACAAAAATTCCAGCTCAAATCACATTATAACAAAGATATCTGTATCAGAATGTTTAGTGTACATTTTTTAAATGAATATTTATTTTATATTGGAAATCAATTAAAATGACATTTTTTCCTGCTGTATAACTTGTGGCAATATTTCTGGTGTGAATTTTAGAGCCTCAAAATTAAGAGTGAATGTTTGAGGCACTAAAAGGCACACCATATGCTATACATAAACCATAGAATTTTTATTTGTTTTTTCACCAAAATGTTAAGTGGGGGTACAACTAATTTAGTTACATGGATAGCTTTTGTAATGCTTGAATCATTGCTTTAGTGTCTCTCTCACCCAGGTAGTGTTCACTGCACCTGTTGGGTAGGTTTTTGGCCCTTAGCTTTCCCCACCTCCCCTTTCTTGACCTCCAATGACTTTTACTTCCCTCTGTTCCCATCAGTTAGTCCATGGTATTAGAGAGTATATTTGAGATTTATTTTTCCATTCTTGAGATACTTCACTTAGATTGCTGTAAAATACATTAATTCATATCATTTTGTTAAGCCACTCATGAATAGCTGGGCCCTTATGTTGATTCTACATCTTTGTGATGGTGAATTGTGCTGCAGTAAATATTTGAGTGCAGCCTTTTTGGTAAAATAACTTCTTTGCCTTTGAGTAGATACCTAGTAGTGGGATTGCTCGATCAATGCTAGGTCTATTTTTAGTACTTTGATGAATCTCCATTCTGTTTTCCATAGGGATTGTACTACTTTGCAGTTCTTCCAACAATGTGTAAGTGTTCCTTTTTCTCTGCATCCCCCCGTGAGAATGGTTATTACTAAAAATCCAAAAATGAGATGTAAACAATGTTTTGAAAGTATTAAGGGAAGAGCAGAGAGAGGGAAGGAGCGAGTGGAGTGGGGTTTTGGTGTGTGCCTCAATTTTAGGGAGCAAAACACTATTATAAGAGGGAGTTTACCTAACAAATGCAATCAGTGTAACCTGGTTTGTTGTACCCTCAATGAATCCCCAACAATTAAAAAAAAAATAGAAAACTTAGCCAGACTTGGTGGTGAGTGCTCATCATCTCAACTATTCAGGAGGCTGAGGCAAGAGGATTCCTTGAGCCCAGGAATTAAAAAAAAAAAAAAAAACTAAAAAATAAGTAATTAAAAAAATGTTCAATGGGAGAGAAATTATGTTCCAGAAATTCAAACATTTTTGTTTCTTTTTTTTATTTCAAGCCCCATATTCAATTGAACATTATATCTTATTGATTGTAAACTACACTCAGAAATGAGCCACCTCTCTGTGCACATGACATCTGTTTCAAGTCTCTACTACCTCTTACCTGAGATGATACATTTCTGGGGTTTAAGCCATCCAGTTTGTGTTATTTGGTTATACTGCCCTAGGAAATCAATACCGTTTCTCAATGTGGTTTACCCTGATATTTGTATTTTAAAATTTCTGCATCCTATACCTTTACCTTCACACCAACCCTACTTACCTTCTATATTGTTCTACATCATTTAATATAATTAACATTTCCATGCTAATTGTTTAATGTCTTCTTTCTATAGTATTTGTAGAATATAAGTCCAACAAATTCAGATTTGTTCATTATTACAGTCATAGATGTATAGCAAGTACTTTGAATAAAACTTGGCACAAGGTTAGTACTCAATACATTTGTTAAATGAATGAATGAATACAATGTGTTAGATTATTTTACATTTCTGCATGAATGGAGAACATGATGAGATATTACACTATGTCAACATAATATACTGGATTAATGTGTGAACTTGAGATCACAGTTTAAAAATGAATATGAGATGCTATTGTGTAGGCGCATATAAAGTAGGACAGAAAAAGAAAGAATTTATTGCAAAAAAAGAGTATAAAACTATTTTATGTAAAGAGTAAAAGAAGGTGGAATTCCTTAAAGATTATTATGAAATCGCACCCTGATGTTACCCATCAACAACCAACAAGAAATGATTAAACTCTTAGTATCAGCCAATGCTGCTCTAGAATCTGAAGAGCTAATTATAGCATTCAGTAATGATCTCTGAATCCATATGTATCTAGGAAGCAACTAATAAGGAATCAAATTATAAAGGAAATAACTATGTTAATAAGAATTTAGAGTTGAAACAAGTACATGAATATGGTTAAAAGCCTGGAAAAGATGAAACAAGGTTGATTAATGAGTACAAATATACACAGATAAAAGAAATAGGACTTCTTATTTAATAAATCAATAAAGTGAATACAGTAACATTAACAGGTTGCACATCTCAAAATGTATAGAAAAGAATAATTTTAATGTTCATAGAATAAAGAAAAGGTAAATATTTAAATAATGGATATACCAATTATCATTATATGATTATATGCATGTATCCACTTAATATGGAAGAAAGTGTGGAGAAGACAGTAGAAGACATTGGTTTCGGGAAAGATTTTGTGAAAAAGACTTCTGTGGCAATTTCAGCAACAACAAAAATAAACAAATGGGACTTAATGAAACTGAAAAGCTTCTGGACAGCTAAGGAAACAACAGCCAAAGCAAATAGACAACCTTCAGAATGGGAAAAGATATTTGCATATTATTAATTGGACAAAAGCTTGATAAGTAGGATCTACAGAGAACTCAAATTAATCAACAAAGAAAGAGTAAACATTCCCATCTATCCCTGGGCAAGAGCTATGAATAGAACCTTCTCTAAAAAAGACAGATGAATGGCTAACAAATGAAAAAGTACTCATCATCCCTAATCATCAGAAAAATGCAAATCAAAACCGCTGTGAGATATCACCTTACTCCAATGAGAATGGCCCACATCACAAGGTCTCAAAGCTACAGATGCTGGTATGGATGTAGAGAGAAGGTAAAACTTTTACACTGCTGGGGGGACTGCAAACTAATACAACCTTTTTGGAAGGAAGTATGGAGAATCCCCCAAAAAACTCAAAAAAACTCCTAGAAATAAGAGAGAAAATAGAAACCCAGCACACAGAAGCCACAAGGACAGTGCAGGAAACGAATGAAAAACTTTCTAATGACATCGAGGCATTAAAGAAAAAACAAACAGTACTCCTGGAAATGAAAACTTTATTCAAGGAATTTAAAACTGTACAGGAAAATCTTAAGAATAGGCTCAAACAGGAAGAAGAAGGAATCTCAGAACTTGACCATTTCACCTTTTTGCTAAAAAGACAGAAATGTGGGGCTCTGTAAAGAGGCCAAAATAAGAATCATAGACATTCCCGAGGGCAAAGAAGAAAATACACAGGGATTGGATAATTTATTTGATGGAATTATTGAGGAAAAATTTCCCAGCCATGCTACAAATCCAGATATTCAAGTACAAGAAGCACACAGGCTATTCGAGTACAGGAAGCACACAGGATATTCAAGTACAGGAAGCACACAGGACCCCAGGACATTCATTGCAAAGAGGTGGTTGCCATGACACACTCATTAGGCTGGGCAACATAAACACAAAAGACTTTGAAATTGTTGGTGATACTGGCTGATCATTTTCTAGAATGCCAATCAACTTGCATTGTCTAATGACGACATGAAAATTGTGTTGTGTTCTTAGTGCAACATGTCAAAGGGCATCTGGTGTTGATGTTATGACTGCTGATATTTGTAAGACAGGATGTTATTTCCAAGATACGAAATATGTGAATGAAGGCAAGTTGGAATAAACTTCGCAAGCTTTTTATAGTCTATCAAATTTAACATACATTGATTATAAAATGCATCATTGCAGTTTTTAATGCAATATATTTTTACAAATAATGTGTCTAGGCCCAGTGCCTGTACCTCAATGGTTAGGGCACTGGTGAGATGCACCAGAGCTAATGGATTTTTAACCTGGCCCTGGCCCTGCTAAACAACAATGACATCAACAACAACAACAAAATAATTGGGCATTGTGGCATAGTAGCAGTCCCAGCTACTTGGGAGGCTGAGGCAAGAGAATCGTTTAAGATCAAGAGTTTGAGGTTGCTGTGAGCTGTGATGCCACAGCACTCTACCAAGGGTGACATAGTGAGACAGAGTTTCAAAAAAAAAAACAAAAAAAGTGTCTAAGGAAAATGTAGTGCAATAACTTTCTACAAAGCCAAAATGTTATATGAATTAAAAGACATAGTTTATATTTATATAAAATAAAAAATTATTTTCTCCTTCATTAAATTTAGATCATAAAAGTGCTGAAAACATAATCAGTGAGTGACCAAACTCAGCAAGAGCGGTCAGAGTCACACAGCACCACAATTACCACCAGGCCAACTATGACTATTGATTTCCTTTTAGTTTCACAGACTTTAAAATGAGAAGAAAACATGTATCTTAAATCCAATAAAAATGAATAGATTAATGCCCCCAAACGAGGGTAAGAAGTTCGACGTGGATTGTAGATGATGGGAACACACTGAGTCTGTTAGAGTGGGGGACAATGTGATCAGAGTGAGGCTTTGCAATGGAACATTCTCCACACACCTCTGCCCCAGGAATGACAACAAGGGAAACGTTTTCTGTTTGTGTGAGTTTGAGAATCACCTGTCTAAGTAAAACAAACAAAAAGGAGCCTATACACAGTACTATTTTCCTCATAACCACAGGGCTTATGCTAGTAGTCCTCAGCTTTAATGTAAACAGTGGGGAAAACTGAGACAATTTTACAAAAGAAACACAGAAATGATGTTGAAGCCATGATTTTCAAAGCTGGAGATCACTTTCTTATCTCACAGTGTGGCATTCCATGGATTGGCTTATGTTCTTTACTCAATGATTGAATAATGAATACAATTAAAACCATAGGAAATTTGACAAGACAACAAGAAGCAAACTTGCAATTGTGGGTTTTATTAGGTTACCAGAGTGGCAGATTTTTACCTCTATAAAGTGAAAAGGTACATTTCTAGAAATGTATGATATTGTTTGGAAAATCTAAAATGAATGAATTTAATTTGGCAATCTGTCAGTATATGTCAAAGATGTAAGTCTATTCTATTCTAACTACAGAGACCCATCATTAAGACAATTGGACAGCCCAGTTTTCAAAAAAAGTCTTATTTATTCCTGTTCTCCTGGCATAATTATTAATACCATGACCTCTCACTACTAGTAAGTTACATGATCATTGAACTTATAACTGGATGTAAGTGCCCAAAAAGAGATGTTAAAGTTATTGTTTATGTTAAAGTTGTGTTAATATAAAATGTCAAAAAAATCACACTCATTTCTATATTAATTCTTATTAAGGCATAAAAAGCAAGAACCCAAAATTACAGATGTTATATCATAAGCTTCCATACTTGTGTTTTATTATTCATTTACACTCTACATTTCTTATGTTCATTTTATTTGCCATGGTTGTGTGAAGTGTATGGAATGCTTTGGAACATTCATAAGTAACTCCACTAGGTTTAAAAGAGTATTGAAAATATAAAGCAGTTAAGATCATGTGTTTTCCCAAAGCATTTGAATCCTGGCTTTGTAATTATCACTAAGTGACCTTGAAAAGCTAATGAAAGTCTTTTGTGATTTAATTTTTTAATCTGTAAATTAAGGATCATTATACTATTTACCTTTAAAGCATTGCTGTTCCCATGCCCCTTTCCCCATATTCTTGTGCTATAATTAGGTTATAGCTTTCATATGAAAGCTATA
>CAUYON010127411.1:0-25368 GCA_963573935.1 Arctocebus calabarensis | reverse complement strand
TTTTCTTTCTTTCTTTCTTTCTTTCTTTCTTTCTTTCTTTCTTTCTTTCTTTCTTTCTTTCTTTCTTTCTTTCTTTCTTCCTTCCTTCCTTCCTTCCTTCCTTCCTTCCTTCCTTCCTTCCTTCCTTCCTTCCTTCCTTCCTCTCTCTCTCTTTCCTTCCCTCCCTCCCTTCCTTCCTTCCTTCTTTCTTTCTTTCATTCTGAGACAGAGTCTCACAGTGTGGTCCTTGGTATAGTGTCATGGCGTCATGCTCAGAGCAGCCTCAAACTCTTGGGCGTAAGTGATCTTCTTGCCTTGGCCTCCTGAGTAGCTGAGACTACAGGCACCACAACACACAGCTATTTTTTTTTTTTTTTTTTTTTAGGGGTGGGGTCTCATTCTTGCTAAGGCTGGTCTTAAACTGTTGAACTCAAGAAATCCACCTGCCTTGGCCTCCCAGAGTGTTAGGATTATAGGCGTGAGCTAGCATGCCTGGCCCATGTGCTAGTTTTTATTTATTTATTTATTTTTAAACAGAGTCTCACTTTGTCACTTCCCATAGAGTGCTGTAGTGTCACAGCTCACAGCCACCTCAGACTCTTGGGTTCAAGTGATTCTCTTGCCTTAGCGTCCCGAGTAGGTGGGACTACAGGCATTGTTTAGAACACCCAGCTATTTTTTTAGAGACAGGGTTTTGCTCTGGCTCAGGTTGGTCTTGAGCCCGTGAACTCAGGCAGTCTACCCACCTTGGCCTCCCAGAGCTCTAGGATTATAGGCAGGAGCCACCACAACTGGCCCATCTGCTAGTTTTCAAGAACAGCGTCCTGAGGAACAGAAGACGAATCATTCCCTAGTGCTTGCTGAACTCCAGCCGGTGTTTCAGGCTAACGTGGGTTTGGCGCCATGATTACAGCATGTATGTGGGAGATAACATGGGTTTAGTGTGATGATCACAGCATGTATGTGGGAAAGCAGTTGGTGGTCGTAGTCCTCAGTTTGAACTGCCAGAGTTCCAAGCCTCAGTTTCACCACTTGCTAGCCAGTTGGCCGTAGGCGAGGTATTGAGCATCTTTGTGCCTCAGACTCCTGGTCTATGAAATGGACCAGTAATAGTACCTACTGACCTCACCGGGTTTGTGTCAGGATTAGATGAGATCAGTTCTGGTGTAGAGAGAGTGTTCAATGAAGGTTAGTTGTTAGTGTTACTAACTAGTGTGGCGTTGCATTTGTGCCCAATGCTTGTATCAGACCAGGGCCTCCCCTCCGGCTGCGCTAGATACTGAGCATCCCTCCTGGCTCCCTCCTGGCAGAGCTGGCTTCCTGAGACTAGACGCTGGAGAGAAAGACTAGACGCTGGAGAGAAAGATGGTCCCTCAGTACCTGAAAAGGTGTGAGCCCCAGGGCGTTGTTGCCTTTCTCTCACTTACCTGACACACCGGAGGGATGTCTACTTGGCTCTTTACTATCCTCAGGACAAAGTCGACTTGGCCCTTTGTCCATCTCATGGTATAGTGCAGCAGTCAGTAAATGACAGGCCTTGGGCCAAATCTGGTTCTGTTTTGTTAAATAAAGTTTTATTGGAACACGGCTCATTTACATGTCTATGGCAACCTTAGCAATAAAATGGCAGAGTTGAGTTGTTGTGATAGGACTTAGAAAATAAAAACATTTTTTATTTAGCCCTTTCTAGAAAAAGGTTGCTGACCCCAACCCCGGGTGTTAGACTAAAAGATTAAAGGTTGAATCCTAAGCTCCCACCCCTCTTTTCAGTCTCCCTCAGCCTTGCCCCATCTATCTCGTGTGTCTAATGCCCCATCTTTTCCTCAACTGTCACTGCTTAGCTCAGGACTGTGCCAGCTTCTATTGACTAGCACACGCCAGGGTCACCACCAACCTGTAGGCTGTCTGTGGGTGAATCAGACAAAAGCATTCCTTCTGGGTAGAGAGAGCTTCCTGACATGTCAGTGAGCAGCAAGAGGGCCTCACGCTGGGCAAAGACCACCTAAACCAGGTCTATATAAATTCATTACACCTACTGGTTGTATTTACTGATTGTTCTGTCTCCTTGCCTCAAGTTTCTTCCTGTCCAGGTGGCCCTCCACATTACAGCTAGAGTGATCCTCCTAACAGGCCGTGTCCCTCTCTCTCTCAAATGCCTCCATGGCTCTCCACTATCCTCAGGACAAAGCCCAAGCTCCAGGATGTGACATTCAAGGCCTGTCACGTTCTGGCCTTTGCCAGTCTCCCAGCCTCATGTCTCACCACCTGTGTCACACCTGCCCTACAACTTGGGGCTCCTGGACCTAGACCTTCAGGTTTGTTCATACAGGACAGGTGCATCTTGCCCTTCATGAAATCTTCTGCTCTTCCACCCATCTGACAAATTCCAAGTCACCCTTCCTGCCCCAACACGAGCATTCTCCCTGTGCCACCCTCCCTGATTCCCCAGCCAGGCTTGGGCACTCCTTCCACGGTTTGATTCAGTCTTTATAAATCATGACTCACAGCCCATAAATGGGTCAGAAAACCCGTGTAGTGGCTCTTGACCAGGACCTTTTGAAAGATGAACTAGACGAGAAGATAGAAGCGTGTAGGCTCCTTATCAGATGCGGAGCACGAGTTCTGAGGCCAGACCTCAGGTGAATAGCAATGACCTTAGCAAATGACCCAATCATGGTGCCTTAGTTTCCTCATCTGTAAAACAATGATAAGGATAGCACTTTCTTCATGGTTTGTCATGAAGATTACATGAATAATATATATCAATATATAAAAACATCTAATTTATATCATACACATATGTGTACACATATAAGAGGGCTGTCTGGAAAGTATCCAGTCATTGCTAGTAGCATTCTTCAGATTCCATGGCTGGCTACTTTCCCGGCAGCCCACAAAGGCAGTGATGCAAATGTGCTGGCTGGTATGTGTTCATGCCTATGTGCATGCATGCATGGATGTACGTGTGTGTGAGACTGTGGTTTATGATAAGCACCATCTGAATGCGTCTAGTCTGGCTGAAAACTATTCTGACCTTTATTGGAGCAATTCTTTGAGGATATTATGATTTATTAAAATGTTGTCTCCCTCCCTGCTTCACTAGACAGACAGCTCACGGAGGCCAGCAAATGTGTCTTATTTATTTCTGTGTCCTGTGTACCCAGCGGCATGCTTGTAGGTGTTTTTGAAATAAATGAGAAAATGCGTCCTAAATCCCGAATCTGAATCATCACCATGACAGGGTCTCCTTCCTGCAATCACAAGGGCTGGGATCCTCGGCTTGCCTCCCGCACCGCGCCCCCTTCTCTGCTGAGAAACACTCGGCTTGCATGGGATTTGGGTGACTTTCTCAGGCTATCTGGTCTCCACAGTAAGAATGCGTGATCACATCTCACTGTCAGCGAGAGGAAGGCACAAGGGACCTTCAAGCAAGAAATGGAGCCTGCAAACTGACTCGGAGGAAAATGGAAACTCCAGCTGACCTAAGAGATTTCTATAATGAGAGAAAACCAATTTAAATGCAAATAGCCCACAGTGTCTTTGGGAAAAGGCTCCTTGCTACAGAGAAAGGCTGGGAAAACAAACACAGCCTTCATCACGAGGCCAGTTCACCGTTGGACAGGAGGGTTGCTTTATCCACTTAGGATTAAAGTCTAAACTAGTGACAAGGAGTCACATGTATTGCTGGCAGCATGCCCTGGTGCTTCATGGTGCTGACTGAGAAATGAGTGTCCCCAAGAGGGCCGGCCATCAGCCACTAGCATTTACAGAGCCCCTAGCAGGTGTCAGGTGCTGTGCAAGGCAGAGAGAACAAAAGGTGTACCATGCACAGCTGTGGTAAGGGGCTCCCAGCACAGGGGGCAGTTAGATCCTGAAGTCCATCTGGATTGCAATACCGGCTGTTATTTTATTGAGCATTTACTACGTGCCAAGCCTAGGACTAAACGCTTTATGTGACGGCAACTCATTAAATTCTCACAGCTCTATGAGAAGAGCCTATAATTCTCCTGTTATTGTCCAAATTTAAAGGTAAAGAAACCAGGGTTCCCGGATGGTAAGAAACTTAGGGTTGGTTGCTAGGATTCCCGACAGCATGGCTCCCATGCTGTGGCTTGTGACCTCCCTGCCAGGCTGGCAGAACAGCTGCTATAGAGGAGAGCTCTGCCCAGCCCCGAGTCTTCCTGGGATGCTGGGTACACGTCTGGGGAACCCGCTCCAGAGCAGAGGTACCCAAAATCAGGATACCCTCTGACAGGGTCTGCCACTGACTTTGGCCTGGGCAGGGAATCAGAATAATACTATTTAAGGAATCAAGACTTGTGGTTCCTCTGCCACTAATTAGCTGTGTGACGTGGGGGAGTCCCTTTCCCTCTCTGGGCCTCATTTGCCCGTGTAAGATGAAAGGCCTAAAATTATTTTTTTTTACCATAAAATGATATTATTCTAGGACTCCAGTTACTCTCAAGGATAGCCCTTGCCTAGTTGACACAGCCCCTCCTTCCTGCCCCGCCCCTTGCCCTCGACCCTGCTGGCCCATATCTGTTGCAATGAAGCACTTTAATTTCTTCCTTTGGTTTCATAATTCAAGGACAGCACCATCTGCCACATTAAATCCACGCGCTCCGCTTGCCTCCTTCTCAAAACAAGGGCTGGATAAAGGCTTCATCCGGTTTATTTCATGGCTGGAGTAAGAGCTGGCAAAACCAAATGGGGACAGCTTTGGCCTTGCAAGCTGCATTAATCCCTTAATCTTCTGGTAGGACCCCAGAGCAATACTATTCTGTTGTCCCCATCACCTATCCCAGCCAAAATATGATGCTGACACTGATGACAGACGACGGCGACTGAGGCTTTTCTGAGTCAGGCATTTGCTTAAGTGTTTGTGGATTTATTTAGCTCCTCCCCACTGGATCTCTGCAATGAGGGAACTCATAATTATAGCTCCACTCTGGAGATGCAGAAACTGAGGTCTGGGAGGCTCAAGAAATTTGCCAAAGGCCATCCAGCCAGCAAACTACAGAGACTGAATTTGCACTGGCTGGGGGAATATATGCCATACTCCGTGATGCCAGCCTGGCAGAAGCTGGGCTTCCTGCTCTTTGAAAAGTTGAGGCTGTGTTCCTTCATGAAAACTTCATGCCCTGCATTTCCCCAGGTGGCACACGGTGTGACAGGAGCTGCTCTCCACGCAGGGGAGCCCACCCAGAGCAAGGCCCACCTCGTCCCACTGTCACGGGTCTGGTCTTCTCACCCAAGAGGCAGGTACGGAGCAAGCAATGGAACCAACAGACATGGTCATTTCAGGTGTCGACTAAGTGCCATGAGGAAAATGCAACTGAGGGTCTGAGAGAAAGAAGAGCTCCTGAGTGGGGGATCCTTGAGGCGAGGGAGGATTTGGCACTGGCATATCTAGGCTCTCCTAACATGGGCACTGTGGGCATCTCAAGTCAAACAGCTTCACTTGGGGGCTGTCCTGTGACCCCTTGGCTGCTGCCCATGAGATGCCAGTACCACTTTCCTCTCCAGTCTGACAACCAAAAAAAAAAAAAAATGTGTCCAGAAACATGGCTGAGCGTCCCCCTAGAAGCCCAATCTCCCCTGGAGAGAGAACTTCTGAGTCAGGAGACGCACAAAGCAGGCAACATGGTAGGAGAGAACGGGAAGACGGGCTGGGACGTCGCTCAGAGCATTGGAGAAGCAGGAAGGAGCCTGGTTCAGCTGGAGGGCAGGGGGCCAGGGGAGGATGGTGGGATCATCGTGGCCATGTGCGTAGCAAAACCTCCAGGAAGTGCTCGGTGACATTCACCAACTTTCTGCTCTGTGCCAGGCATTGTACTAGCTGTGCCCCAGGACACGGCACATGTGTCTAGATGATACCAGTCAGGGTGGTTGGGTAGGGTGCACAACTGTCAGCGGGGCTATCCATGGTAATGGGATGTTCGGGATATTCCAAGGGCAGTGGCCATGGCCTGGGGGAGACCCTGGAGAATGTTCGGGCCATTTCTTGAAGAGGAGGGAGCTAGCAGCTGAGGCTTTCACCCTCCACTTTCCAGTAGCCACCACCCGTCCTGCTGCCCTCGGTTTTGGTAGAATTTCTAATCATGGTGCCCCTATCCCAGCCAAGGGGCTGGCATAAAACCCAAGCTTGGCCATCAGTCACTTTCTTCTTGGAATTATAATATTGGGCAGAGAAACCCAAGGGCACTCAATGGCTAGAGTCAATTTTTCTAATGGAAACAGAACAAAGCATGTTCTTTTATTCCTGGCGTTATTTTTTGACTATCTCAACTCCCTAAGAAGCAGTTGGTTCTTTCTCTTCCAAGACCTATTTTTCAGCTTTTCCTTCTAATGCCCTTTCAACATACATCTATTTAATTCACCAGAGTGGGTTTCTGATGCTTGAAACACTAATTAAAATAGAAACAATGCATGTGAGCAGGGACGAGCGTGTAGGTTTCTGATTCATTGCACTCTCCACTTTGTACTCACTAAGCTACGTGTCCTTCTCTCTTCTAGTTACAAAAAACTTGCTTCTCCAAGGCTGGGACTGCGTCTTTTCCTCTTCATATCCACAGTGTCCAGCTCAGGGTTGACTTCTCCTTTGCACTTCCCATGGTTTATAATTACATGTTTCTCTGTGGGATAATTTGTGTGATGCTAGCCCTTCCCTCGATGTTGGAAGTCTCATGAAAATAGGAAGCTTGGAGCCTAACTCCAAGTGTCTAGATTTGCCTTGAACTTGAGTGGAGTGAAGGGTCCCAAAGACACAGATTTCTAGTGCTAAAATCACAAAGTCCAGTGCAAATCAGGACAGTGGTGTCATAGCCAGTGTCTGGCACGTAGGATGCCTTCGATCGAGCACCTTTTGTCTCACTGGGGACGTGTATGTTGAGATGAATGAAGGTGACCTGTGGAGGCAGCCCAATATAAGGCATATTCTTTCACACAGAAAACACATCTTTATCCCTACCGTGTGCCAGGTAACCAGCTTGTCAGAAGCAGAGGATTCAAGGAAGGAAATCCAGCAGCCAGGACTCTCAGACTACTAGAGGTCGGAATCACACTGCACAGCGTCCTGAGCGTCAGGCCAAGAAAGCCGGATGCAGCCCGCAGGTGAGGCTGATCCCCTCTGATTCAGGAGCAGGGAAGGAACAGGAAAACAGGAATCATTTAGGAGCCATGAGTTGGCGACTCCTCCCAGGCTCTCTGATAAAGGAAACATCTGTAGGCGAAATCTGCAGGGGCTGCTAAAGCAAGGGACAGAACCCGAAGTCAGCAAGCTCCTGGGCTGTTTCTATCTAAATTCTACACTGGGTAGAGAGAAGGGTTTAGCAACTTCCTTTTACAGCTCAAGTACGGCCATCTGCTCAGCTCAACAAGCATAAAATCCACCTCCAGGAAACGTGAATTTATTTGTGGGTATGTGATGAATCCCACATCTCTCTACTCTTCACGGAGATCCAGGGGCCATTCCACGCAGCCATCCTCTTTATGGAGTTCAACCCTGCTCTATTAGGAAGTGACAAAACGTTTATGTGCAGCAGCTGTAAACAACGTTGGTATCCCTCTAAGTTATTACATTGAAACCTAACTTCCAAGGCGATGTTATCAGGAGCTGATTAGGTCATGAGGGTGGAGCCCCGTTAATGGGATTAGTGCCATTATAAAAGAGGCCCCAGAGAGCTTCCTCACCTCTTCTGCTATGTGGCGACACAGCAAAAAGAGCCATGAATGAAGACCAGAATGAAGACCCTCAGCAGATAGTGAATCTGCCAATTCCTTTGATCTTCAATTCCAGCCTCCAAAACTACAGCAATATGCGGTGTCCATAAAATTCATGTGCAATTTAAAAGCTACTATTTTAAATTGCGCTGCACATGAACTTTATGGACACCGTGTATATCTCTGTTGCTGATAAGCCACCCAGTTTATGGTATTGTTATAGCAGCCCAAATGGATTTTTGGATGGTGCAGGATTTCAGGGCCTGGAAATCCTCAGAGAAGAACATTTCTTTAATTCAGCTCCCTCATTTCAAAGCAGAGAAATAAGCTGCCTACAAAGCTATAATGAGTAAGAAGCAGAGGCCTGGCTGTTCTGTCTTTAGCGTCTCAATAAAGAACTGAATTGTGTGAAAGGGGGTTCCTTGCCTCTGGCAGACAGGAGAAGGTTCTAGAAAGTGAAAAGACAAGGAACTAAAAACATTGAATCATGTCATAAGAAATGTTTTGTTTTTTTTTTCCTGTTAAAATTCTCTCTCAATCCTTCTCATTATACCAAGAAGAAAACCTTACTTTGGTGCCAATAGGTCTTTAACACCTCTCTAAAACTTTAACACCTCCCTGAATCACCCTTTTAAATTGGAAGCAAACAGACCTCAAACTAAAGTCTTCCATGGGTAATGCTATTCCTCCAGAATTTGATATTATTTTATTTTCATGGTATTTCTTTTTATGGGCAGCTTCTATTTGTGGCAGGTGGTATTGGCTTTCCATTTATGGGAGCAAATTATCCTTTTGAAGAAATGTATTTTAAGTTCTCAATGAGAGACAAGTCAAAAAAAATAATGAGGGAAAGATTAGACCATATGGCCAGCAGCTACAGCAAAATTATTGGTGGTCTTCAAACAATTGAAGTTTGAAAACAGGGATGAAGGTCAGAGGGACAAGTGACCCCAGGGCTGCTCACCAGATCAGGCTCCACTCATGTCATTAAGCAAATGTCAAGGCTGAAATTTACAAGGTGGCTCCTTAAATGAATTAGAGACAGAGATGCTGGAAAATGCTAGGAAATTCTTCATGTGACCTTGAAAGGACAGATTCTCCTGAGACAAGGGAGTGAAAATCTATTGTTTGACTTGGCAAAGGACCCTCCTGGTGGGTTGGGGTGTCACCTCTTTGAAACATGATGTTTTCTGTGAACAGTGCTGAGACAGTAGGAGCGGCAGTTATGGAGACAGAATGGAACCAGAAGCAGTTACTGCAATGGCAACTTCGCTATGACCTACACACACTGCTGAAAGCCTCTACGTCTCCCTTTCAGCAGCCCACAATGCTACTGCTGGTAACTTCTGACATTTGTGGAGCACGTACTGTATGCCAACACCCTTCAAAGCATTCATTCATTCCTTTAGTCCTGACAATAACCCAAGGAGGTAAGTATTACTAATCCCATTTTACAGATTAGAAAACTGAGGTAAGTCATAACCTTGTAGCAGGGGGTTAAGGCGGACTCAAGCCCAGACATTCTGGTTCTGGCACCTGCACCTGGCCATTACACTTCATGGAGGTGAGTAAGAACAGACCTTGTCTCTGTTTTACAGGGGAGGACACACAGCTATGAAATTATAAAGTCAACGAAACTACTTCCCCAGAGCAACATTTTCCCCAAAGCATTAATTCAACAAATATTTATTGAGTATCTCCAACAAGGGGAAGACCCTTCTTGTTGCACCAGTCATCTGCAGCTGGGGGCCACAGGTCCATCTCTGCCCTCCCCCAAGCAGAGAATAATCCTACAGACTTCTTGTTAGGGCCTTGGGGTCTCTGAGTAAATCTAATGCAGACCTAGCCATTGCTCGATTGTGTGATGGAATTGGGAAGCTGAGATTTTGGTCCTAGTTTTGTGATTTTCTGCCTTGGTCTCGTTGCACCTGCCAACTTCAATTTCCTCACCTACAAAATGAAGGTGTTAATTAACACGGTCTGGCTTCACCCATGGCATTATTGTGAAAATCAAATGAGATTGTGTAAGTAAAAGCCTTTTCAAACTGGAGCTCCATATAAATGGTAGTCATTTTTTGATGTTGTTCTCTGGGGAGTTTTTAGAACTATAAATGACTATCTGTTTCTAATTACAAAAGTTGGGGAGTTATGGAATAGCACATAGAAACATAAAAATGGTTTCTTACCTCACTACTCACTGATATTTTCTACTAATTTGTTGGTGAATTTCCTTCTGGATACATAAGTATGAATATAAATTAGCTGGCTTTTGAACAATGTGGGGATTAGAGGTGCTGAGTCCCATACACAGCTGAAAATTAATATGTAAGGTTTGATTCCCCCCAAACTTAACTACTGACAGCCTACTGTTGACCAGAAGCCTTATCAATGACATGAACAGCTGATTCACACATATCTTATATATGTAATATATGCTGTATTCTCACACTAAACTAGAAGAAAGATAATGTTATTAAGAAAATTATAAGAAAGAGAAAATATATTCACTATTCACCAGTGGAAGTGGATCACTGTAAAGGTCTTCTACCGTCCGAGGTGGAGGAGGAAGAGAAAGGTTTGGCCTTGCTGCTCCAGAGGTGGCAGAGGCAGAAGAAAATCCGCATATAGGTAGATCCATTCAGTTCAAAACCATATTGCCCAACTCTATAATCATTGCCTATTTAAAATCCAGTACTTTCCCACAGCACTTGGAAAAAATTCAAACGCCTTTTATGAACACCTCACCTTGGCTTTCGGAGTCTTTGTGATATGACCCCACTTGTCTTCTCCCACCTTTTCTGTCCCTACTCATACATAATTTCTGTTTCCTCTCCCCCCCACAACATTCCAGTTGTAGCCTCCCATCAAGGCCTTTTCTCCTTTGTCTGAAATTCTCTTCCCCAGATCTTTATGACTGGAATTTTTCAGCATGGAAGTCACAGTGGAAATGTCACCTCCTTGGATAATGCCTCCTCCTTCATGTACCCAAAACTAGTCCCTCTTACACGATTTTTCTTCACGGCATCATGCTACTCTCAGACATTGTCCTGAGACATGTCCCAAGTCCATGTTCACTGCCCATCTCCCCCATGTAATACACCAGACTTCTCTTCCCTATTCCCAGTATCCAGAATAGTGTTTGGCACGTAGCACATCCTTGTTAAATATTTAATAAGTGAATGAGTTGGATTAATGTCATTGCAAGCTGGGAACATACTATATTTAATAATATATGTATTTAATGTTTTATAACATTTTTTAAGGTGCTATGATGGAACCACACTGACGTACAGTGGTAGGATAGCATTCTGTTGTACGAGTGGATTATAAGTCCCTGTGATCAGCTAGGTGAGACGTTTCTAATTCTTATGTTGTAAGCCAATATTACATACTACAGCGACCATCCTTGTCCCACACTTTTTTTTTAATCTGACTGTGACCACTCCCCCAGGACTGATTGCTAGCAGTAAAATTGTGGGATTATAATTCCGTTTTAATGCTCTGTATATGCATGGTGCCAAACTGCCCTGAACCAAAGTTGTGCCATCTCTGAGTTGGCTTTCCTGACTCTTAGCATGTGGCCTTCTGAGTGGAATCCTTTGTCATGGAAATATCATTACCTCCCCTTACCCAGGAGAGCTAAGGTTGAAGTCATTGGGTAAGATGGATCATGCCCACTTACTCTGCAGAAAGTTCCCTACTTTCCAAGAACAGGAAAGGCAATCACCAATCAGGCCCAATGTGTGCTAAGCAGGACTCTTTCGAGCAGTGATGTACCAAGGCTAAAAGTCTCTTCGGCCAGGCCGAGGAGCTCCTTATTCTGGAAACTATACTAATGATAGCCTGCTTCAGCCAGATGTTACTGGTTCAGTCTTCCTCCCGAGGCTTTCCAGAGCACACCTAGGCAGGCCGCTGATTGAGCCCTGTCCACCTGGCGACCCCCTTGGGGCCTCTGCTCAACCTGCCTTTGCTCTGCGTCCTGCTCCATTTAACTTTTTATCCTCTGTCTCACCTTCTATAGGAAGCCCCTTCCAGGGTCCAGCCCTCAGAGACAACCCCCTGCCGACTCAGAACTGCCACAGCTCTGATTATCAGCCTCTCTTCCACATGACCTTCGTGCAGGAATAAGTTTAAATTTCCAACTGAATATTTTTGTCTCCCCGAGAGCCCGTCCATAGGGTGATAGTCAGGGCCAGGTGCGGTGGCTCACACCTATAATCCTAACACTCTGGAAGGCTGAGGCGGGAGGATCACTCAAGCTCAGGAATTCGAGACCAGCCTGAGCAAGAGTGAGATCCCCCCGTCTCTACTACAAATACAAAAGTAGCTGTGTGTCATGGCTAGAGCCTTATGGTCCCAGCTACTTGGGAGGTTGAGACAGGAGGATTACTTTAGCCCAAGAGTTTGAGGTTTCTGTGAGCTAGTTTGAGGCCACAGCACTCTAGCCTGGGGCAAGAGTGAGATTCTGTCTAAGAAAATAAACAAACGTACATACACATATAGCTAGATGTAGATATAGCTATATAGAGATACACACACACAAACCGTACTGTGACAGCGAGGACCCTTTGGGTGAGTCAGGGCTGAGACTGAGCCTCGACTCTGCCACATGCTGCCCTGTGCCTTTGGACAACATAGTCAGCTCTTCCGAGCTTTCGTTTCCCCATCTATAAAATGGGGATTATGATAGTACTAACTTGAAAGGATTGCTCTGAGAATTCAATGCATAGAAAGTCCTTAGTGGAGGGCCCAGCACAGAACCATTGTTAAAAACAGCAACAAAATTAGAATACTGATCTTAATTTTTTTGTGTGCCTCTACAAAAATGGAGCCAGTAACATGTACAATGTTACAGGAAATAAGTGTGGAAGGGAATGACTGATGTTGCATAAACATCCATTGTGCACGTGTGTATTTAGTCCGCCCACCCAGAACCCTGGAGGACCAGAGCCAGTCATCCCAGTATGTAGCACAGGAGAAAAGAAAAAGGTCTTTCTCCTTAGTGGAAACCTTGCTCAGAGCTAGGTCCAGAGCTGTCCTCAGATTTAATCCCCACATCAACCTGACCGAAAGGGTTTTTATATCCCTATGCTAATAAGATCTACCATTGTTGACCACCTACTGTGTGCCCGATGCTTTTTAACAATATGATTTCCTTCATCTCAATGAGACCAAGAGGGGTCAGAAAGTCTTAGTGCCCAAAGGCAAATGGGTAGTGAGAGCAGAAAAGGATGAGTCAGGATTTGAAAAGAGGGCCACTAAAAAAATAAAATAAAATAAAAAACAAGAGGCTGCCCCTTCATAAGCTGATTTGTTGACATTCTCAGGTGCATTCAGTCAGCGCTTAATAGGAAGTGAATTGCAATCTGATGATGATCTATTAAAGACTTGGGCCTTCTAATAGATGCCTCAAAGGGAGCAGTTTCTATTTCCTGTGCCCACAGCAATCTCCAGGGACGTTTCTCTCCACCCCTGCTCTGACGTCAGGATGTTCTTGTTTTTCTCTGGCTTTATGACTCAGCAGCAGGCTGCAGATGGCTTCCTGCATTTCCAGCCTTGTTAGCTGAGGTGCTCGGGCCCTGCTACAGTAAACCAAAAACAAGTCTCAGCAAATAGTCAAGCCCCCTCTCCATCCCCATCCTCTATTATGATACTTTGTCCACTACTCATGGGGGCCAGTCCCTCTGCGGCTGGCCTTCCTGTGAACTTTGTCCTCCGTTCTAGCCCTGAGAACCCTCCCTGCCCAGGTCTCAGATCATTCCTGATGCTCTGAGAGTGAGCATTCTCTCAGCAACCAGTGAAAAGGCAAAGGGCCACTTCTGTCACCCCTTGATCTAGTGTTAACTCTGAGTTTCAGTTTACTTTCTGAGACCCAATGATCAAAAGGAGATGCTAAGATTTTGCCTCCCTCTGAGAATTACAGAGCTATGGTTGCCAAAAAAAAATACAAGAATGCCCAGTTAAATTTGAATGCTGGATAAATGACAACTTTTTTTTTTTTTTCAAATACTACCTTTGAATTTAACTGGGTGTCCTTTAACTTTATTTGCTAACTTGGCAACACTATGTGGAATATGAGATAAATGCAAAAGTGCTTTGTCACCTACCAAGAGCTGTATATTTAATGATATCTTTGCCATGAGCTGAATGCATAGGTACCCATGGCAACCAGTTTCATGTGGGGCACAGCACAGGTGGTTTTGCAGGCAGGTGACAGAGAGTGTGTGCACCTCAGCTTGTAAACTGGGATCCTCGTGTCTTATTTGTCTGATCTTTGGACATTTCACCTCTGAGCCTTCAATGCTTTTATGTTTAATTCCTGCAAATGCTTGCATGAGAAATAGTGGAGTAACAGATACCCCAAACTTTGCCTATTGCTGACCGACTGACAGGTATCTGGACCTGGCTAGAGAAGAAGCAAGGAACGTGATTTGTAAGTGAATTATGTAATGAAAGATGTACGAGCACAACATTTAGCTCTAAGATGTTCGGAGAGCCCTGCTTCCCATAGAAAAACAAAAGGAAACAACTGTCAGGCTATAAATAGACTGCTCATTTATTTTGGATTTGGGGTGGCTCCTCCCACTAGAATCCAAATTCTGTAAAGGGAGGGATTTCTGTCTGTTTTGTTCCCCAATACTTAAAGACAGTGCTTGGCTGAGGAAGGGTAGAAGATTTGATTAACTGAAACCAATTTCCCTAGTTTTAAACAGAAAAATGCATTCAAAATCAATTCGTAGTAAGGGATTCATAATCCCTTCCTTGCTGAGAAAGAATCATAGCCTTAAGTTTTTTAGAGCAATTTCTACCCCTCCCCTTTATCCCAGGATTTCCACCAACTACTGAGCCACTCAGGTGCTCAGTGACCAGGGCTCAAAGCCTGGGTTGCTTCGTCACCTTTCCCCAAATTCCCTAAAGACCTGCTTCCAGGTTTTTAGTTTTTAACAGATTTGCCATTAGTTCCCAAGGCTCTAATGAATGTCCAGAACTCAGCGAGCGTTTGGATTCCATATCGTCTGACGTCACCAACAAAACAAGGGCAGGAGAACTTCAGGAACCCTTCGAATGGCTTTTTGGGCAACTCTCCAATGTGGGTGCCTGACATTGGTGGTGACTTGGGAGTGGCTTGCCCATTCCTGCTGCTGCATTTGGGTCCCCTTATCCCAGTGTGGCCCTTCATTTGGTTCTACATTAACTGTCACTGTTTCAGCCTTCTCCCCAATCATTTTCCAAGCTGCCCCTCATTTCCGGCCTCATCACCTGCCTGAGTTAAGGTCTGTACATCTCTCCCAGGACTATTTTTCTTCCCTGTTTCCAGACTCTCCTTCCCAAATCTATCTGCCCCACTGCCCCTGCGTGATCCTTTTTGTAAACCAAGTTTCAGCTGTAGTCAGCTTGTCCCATGGCTTTCATTTCTGAGAGTTAGGAAGCCTGATGTTCTTCCTTAAAATGTTCCTAAGTTTCTTTGTGGGAGATGGGTTATGTGCTCATGACCACTTCTGGCCTTGGCCGCCAGCTTCCACTAAGTTAGTTCAGAGTAGGAGGCGGTCACCTTGTGTTCATACCCCCTAGATGCACACGCCAGCTGCCATCAGATTGCACATCGCATCAACCCAGATGTGACTTTGGCTCCCTTTCCCAATTTTTTTCCACATCACAAAACTTCTACTGGTTATTTTTGTGAGCATCAGACTTTCCTGAATATTCCTTGATGGATAAATTGACACATTAGCAAGACAGTGACATTAGGGTTTTTAATGTTGTTCTTTTAAACATATGAAATGTTTGGATTCATTTTCTTCTTTAAAAAAATAACGAAAAGGGAGGGACCCAGAAAGATTAAAGGATACAAAATTACAGACAGGAGGTCTAAGTTCTGGTGTTTTAAACTTGAGGAGGACTATAGTTAACAATGATATATAGTTTTGCATAGCCAGGAGGATCTCAGATGTTCACCACACAGAGAAATGATAAATTTTTGAGATGATAGCTATGCCAATTACCTAATCTGATCATAATTCATTATAGGTTTTGAAACATCACCATGTACCCTATGAATATGTCCAATTATTATTTGTCCAGTTGAAAACAAAAAAAAGTTAAAGCATCAGAGATAATACTGGAGAAGTAGAACAAGAAAGAGGAACCCAGCTTCTTGACATCACCCTGGAGCCTCCAGCCAGCCCTGGACAGCTTACCTCTTGGACTTGCTGTTGCAAGACATAAATAAACTCCTAACTGTCAGGCTACTGTGAGTCCGATTTTCTTCTCTCTGCAGCTAAACACAACCCTACCCAACGCACTCCCCACCTGCCACTGAGCATCCTTCTCCTTCCACCATCACTTTCTAGCTTCTTGCCCATCTTTATTTTTTCATCTAGGGCTTCATCACTGGCTAGATTTTTTTTGAGACAGAGTCTCACTATGTCACTCTCGGTAGAGTGCTGTGATGTCCTAGCTCACAGCAACCTCCAGTTCTTGGGCTTCAGTGATTCTCTTGCCTCCGCCTCCCAAGTAGCTATGACCACAGGCACCTGCCACAACACACAGCTATTTTTTGTTGTTGTTGTTGTTGTTGTTGCAGTTGTCATTGTTGTTTAGCTGGTCCATGTAGGTTCGAAAAACTCTATGTGGCTGGCACCCTACCCACTGAGCTACGGGCGCTGTCCTCTTTTTTTTTTAAAGAAAATTTATTTCAGGTTAATGTGGGGGGTACAAGTAACCAAAGATACTATTTCTGAATTGCTTACCAATTTACTCTCCATTTCCGCATGAGAATATAAGCTCTGTGTAGAGAAGAAATTGGTTTGTTCCCATGGCAACCCTACAGTCCAACACAATACTTGGCACATGACAGGTGCTTGATGAATATTTGTCAAATAAAGGGATGAATGAAAATTTGATCACGTCCCTCCCTTTTTTAGAAGATAAAACCCAAATTGCTCGGTTGGCAATCAAGGCCATTCCTGCCCCACCCACCTTGAACCACGCCGCCCTGTGCTTCTGCCTACGCCTGCGTGCTCTGCTGGGGCTTTGCACAGCTGTTCTCTTAGGCGCTTTGCTGAGCACCTGCTCTATGCCAGGCACTGTTTTAGGCATAGGAGATAACTCAGTGAACCAGAGTCCCCACCCCTGTGTAGCTCAGGAGTGTAGTGTGGTCCGTCTTCACACAGGACAGACACAGGGAATTATGAGAGCCCCTCAGTCTCGAGGTAACAAACTCTTGTTCATTCTTCATGGTGCCGACATCCAGGGTCACCTCCAAGCTCTGAGCCGGGCAGGTGCTCCTGGTGCTCCCACAGCCCTTTGGCCTTCTGCTGCCACAGTTCTCAGCCCACCCCACTACCTTTGCCCCTCCCTTGTGTCTCTCCAGCCAGCCTGTGAGCCTGTAGGGCCAGGAGTCCTGCCTTATTGGTCTCCGTGTCCCTGTCCCCAAGACGCAGAGGAGGGCTTGGCATGGTGGTTTTATTGAGTTTGGCGACTGACCTGACCCTTGCTTGGCCTGGTCCCCTTCTCCCTGGCCCCATCCCTTGCTCAAGTTTCAGGCTGCCTGTCTCTCCCTTCTCTCTCAGCTCCCCAGAACTTTCTTCATCTGGTTCTGAATTAACCCTTCCTCACCCGAGGAGGCTGAGAAGTGAGGAAGTACTGACTTCCTCCAGGCTGACTAGCGAAGCTTAGGTTAAAGCTTACATTAAAGCAGGTACCTGCTTTTCTGCTTTTCTCCTTCTTTATTCCTCAGGCCAGGTCCCTGCAACCCTTCTGCCCCTCCCTGTCTCACCTTGCCTTCCACCTGTGCTCTCTTCCCAGAACACGTCAGGCTTCCTGGGCCTCGGCCCCTCTGCACCTGCTGTTTTTCCCTGCCAGAGGTGCTGTTCCCCCACTGTCTCTCCCTGATAAAAGCTGCCACACTGTTTGAAGCCCAGTGCCCATGTCACTTCCTCAGTACAGCTTCTCGCGTGTCCCCACCCCCACCCCTAAGCAAAAGTAATTGCTCCTATGGTGCTCGGAGCCTCGTGCATTCCGCCCACTCCTCCCTGGATCGCTCACTCCCAGGTGTGAGCCCCTCACCACCTGGATCAGTGACAGGTCAGTGCCCAGTCCCTCTTTATCCCCCCATCTGCCCAGACAGCTCGCCACACTATGGATCCAGACAGGTGATTGTTGCTTTGGGTGGCTGAGTTCGTAAGCAAGAGGGGGGAAGGAGTGGCTACCCTTTCTGGGATAGGATCTTGATTTGTGTCTGAGGAACCATCTTCCGTCTTTCCATCCTCCGGAGGGAGGCTGAGCAACATGCACAGCAGAACATATGACCCCAGGCAACCTAATCAAAGGTTTGTCCCGACCTTACATAGAGATGGCTTGGCACGGACATGTGACTCAAGCTGGCCAATGAGATTATGGCAATGAAATTAAAGATGAGTTTGGAAATTGGAGTAAAGGAAGATGAGAGCAGAAAAAAATGATAAACCCAAATTAGAGCTGGTGTCCCTGAGGTGTGTCCATGATGTCCGGGATATTGGAAAGAATCTGGCTATACACAGGGCTCTCTGTTTCCAAGGAACCAAAGTGTTCCCACCTCAAAATCTGCTATTTCTGCAGGAGAAACTTGGTCAAGCCTTATTGGTGGCAGTGCCTAGAGTCCAAATGAAGCAGAGCAAGACAGCAAGCTGTGTTCAAAGGGCATGTGCTTTAGAGCCAGGCAACCTGAGTCTGAATCTCAGCCCTGCTGCTTCTTGACTGCACACGAATCGCTTCTATCCTTGACCCTCAGTCTCCTTATCAGGAAGCTATGAATATCCACTTGCAAGGTTATCGTAATAAAGAGGAAAGTGCACATGATGCTGTTTTAATTACAAGTTAGTTTGGTACAATAATCTGGGCTAGGCGATCTCAAGGAGGATGATGAGGCTTAGACTAGGATATGGAGAATAAGAATAGGGAGAAAGATAGAATGAATGTGATCCAGGTGTGTTAATCAGAAAGTTTTGCTTGTGAATGATTGAAAACCAACTTTAAAATATGCTTAAGCAAAGAAGAAAGTTCAGACAGAAGTGGCTGGAAGGCTGAGTCTCTGCCTTGTACCCAGCTCTGGGTCCTGCTTTCCTATGGGATGGTCTCATAGTCAGGCAACCACTGTGCCCATGAAGACTCAGCTGCTCCAGGCTGACACATTTGCACAGTTAGCTATCCCTGCAGCAAGGGAAAAGGGCCCTTTCCCACCCAACATTTCTTACAGAAGTCTAAGAATTGAGTCTCAGTTGCTAACCATGATGGGCATGAGAAAATGTTCTAATTGTCTAAGCCTAGGCCGTGTGAACAGCTTGGGTGCTGGTGGCCGGGCAGAGAGCACCTAACCTCACGTTATTGACAAGGACGTGAGAGTGGGGAAGGCGATCTCTAAGGATAACTGGGGTGCCGTCACTTGGAGAAGGGGGGTAACCCAGTAAACAAAGACACCAGGTGAGCCCTACAGAAAGGGATTAGCTTTCCAAGGAAGGCTTGAAGTAGAAAGCCAGGAAGCCAGTGGAGTCTGCACTAACCGGGTGGCGTTGTGCTTGCAGCCTCTGACTTCTGTCCCCAGCAGGCCTCCCAAGCATGACTCAGCAGGGAGGCTGCAATACATGCTGTTTTGCAACCAACCTTTCCCCTCAGCCCAGGCCGCATTGGCATCTCCCTGGGGCCAGCCCCAGTGCCTGCCTGCAAATGCCCCTGGCCCGGCCCCTGCCAGACCCCGGGAGAGTCTTTGGTCTCCTCACTCCCAGCCTCTCCCATTACCATCTTCTTCCTCGCCCTGGGGCAAAGTCTGGGAATTGTTAAGAAATAGGTCAAATGCCATCTTACACGCTGGCAGGTCCTTCTGGAGCAAGTGCTGCTGGGGCTCCCTGTCCCCACCTAAGCAGGAGAAAGTCCAGGATGGTGGAGTGAAGCACTCGCCCACCAGACAAGCAACCCTGACCCTGGGCATATCCGTAGTGAGGAACGGGGGCATTGTAGCTGTCAAGGCCGGCCCTCCTCAGACGTGCAAATAGCAAATAAACTCAGGATTAGTGAGCATCATTTGAGCGAGGAGTCTGTGGAACTCAGCAGATCTTTCTAGAGCTGCTCCTGCACTGCAGGCACAAGCTGGACCCTAGAACAGGGAGATGAATGAAATGCAACCTCTAGGAGACAGGGAGGTAGCTATTAGGCCGCAGCACACGGAGTCCTTTCCTGGGAGGAAGCTCAGGACGTTGGGGAGCATAGACAGAGGACACAGAGTCCAGCCTGGGGACATGTGGGTGGACCAGGAGAGCTGGGGACTGAGTTGGCTCCTGAAGGAAAAAGACTCAGTGGGTGAAAGAAGGAGGGGAAGAGCCAGGGTGGGAGCAGTGTGTGCCAAAGTCTGGGGGTTGCTTAGGAAGCTTGGAGAGACGTGATGGGCAGAGGTGAGACTGGAATGGCAGATGGGACCAGAGCTTACAAGCTCTAAAGGGGGCATGTCAAGGTCTGCGAGAGCCCTCAGGTTCAGAGTGAGGGTCTCACCTCCAGAGGAAATCATCCTAGGGAGGACTCAGGGCTTCTTGGATGAGATAAAAAGAAATCTGACTTTCTGGGAAGACACATCCCAGTATTTCCTGCATTGTCACATACCACTGCCCCGAATCAAAAATTTTTTCTGAGAAATCAGGTTAATAGTGGATATAGCAGTGGCCAAGTAGAGAGGCACACAGTTCCTGTATGCCTGGGCTGGCTGGGCAAAGTGGCCAGGTAGATGCCCAGTCAGGAAAGTCTGTAGGTCCTGAAGAGTCCCCCGAAGAAAGCCAAGACCGTCTCCCTGTCTCCTTCTTTGTTCCCTTCAAACTTACCATTTGGGGGAAGGTGAAAGCCCTTTGGTCCTATATTCCTACTGTACAACCTTGGCCAGTCTTATGAGCTGAATTTCCTCAGCTGCAAAGGTGTGCGGTGACCCTAGAGCTGGCATGCCAAGCCCTATGCTAGGAGGAGCCATACTCACCCTCTTCCAGATCCATTGTAGCCGAGCAGAGGGCTCCTTTCTCCCCACCAGACCAGGGTCCTCTCTGTGAAGCAGGCTCACCCCTGCAGGGTCACAAACCAGATATCTAAGTAGTGCAAAAGTTCTACTGCAAGAAAGCAGCAAACCATTAAATAAACTATGTCTTACCTCCTAGTGTGACAATAAAGCTTCTTAACGACCTGGAAGGCCAGATCAGAATGGCTCGATCCCAGGCAGTTTTGCATTAGCACGGGGCAGGTACTATCCCCATTCTCCACTTGTTCCTGCCTTTGGAGGAGCCCCAAGAAGATACCTGCTACCCAGGGCACATGTCTGAGCTCTACCCATGTCCTCCACAAGTAGCTGCCCCTTGGCCAGGCTTTGGGACACTCACTGGCTGTGTGGTCCACAGTGAGGGGTAGGGGGGAATAGAATGAGACAGAGGCCTAAGAGGCCTCAGGAGCGAGCTAAGGCATTTAGGTGGGAATCCTGGGGAGGAAGCTGTGTGGGTTCCAACTGGACACGTCCCTTTGTTCCCCTCTGAAATGCAGGGTCCAGAGCTGGAGATCTTCTTGCCTGGGTCAGAGGGTGCTGGACAGAGAGTTGGAGGGCAGCAAAGAATCAAGTTCTTTGCTATTTCTGAGTGGGATCTGTAGTCAGTCCCAAACCCCTCTGACCTTCAGCCTTCTTCAGCATCAACCTATTTAGTCTCTGAACTTCCTTCTGGCTTTGGCCCAGGGTCCTAAGGCTGGCCCTGACCAGTGGGTATCAGTCATCAACTTCTTGAGGCCCTTCTACCTGGTGCCAGCACCTCCAGTGCCACAATTATCCTCAGAATTTAGCATTTGGACTTCCCTAAACAGCAGGTCTGGAATGGAAAAGCAAACAAACTAAGGAACCTTTTATTTCTTTCACCTGTGACCTGGGATCATGAAAGCAGTCAAATCTAGATCAGCTTGCTAATGTAGGTATCCAAGTTTCCTAGGCAGGCCAGTTCTTTATTGGGCCTGTTTACAGATCTCACTCCTGCAATCAGGATCTTTAAAGAAATAAGTGAATTAGGCAAATTGAGAGGATGAGGGTTGGGGAGGTGGGGAGGAGGGTTCCTAGCCTAGTGTAGGAAAAAGCCTATGAAACCTGCAGGGCTCAGGGACAGCCCTGGTGAAGACCGATAAGGCCCAAGGTGCAGCAGGGGCACGGGAGGGGATGGGGAATAATTGTTACCATTTAGTGCATTTGACCAGGTGCCATGATATGTGTCAAAATTTTTACCTAGATTTCTCAGCGATTTAAGGATTTCACAGACCAGTGAAATCCCCTCCTTTCAAGTGTCCTAATTTGGGGAGCAGACATAGGGCTGTTCATGTCTTTTTTTTGCAAAGGAAAACACAATAGAAAACAAATACCCACTCAGTCATTTATTTAGTCAACATATATTTCGTAAAGGCCCACTCTGTGCCAGGCCTTCTCCGAGGCCCTGGGATATAGCTGTGAATAAGACAGACAAAAATCTCTGCCCTCCTGGGAAGAGCTGACAGTGGGTCAAAACAGGAAATAAACCACAGGTCAGATAGGGTAAACGCCAGGGAGGAAAAACAGGTCAAGGAAGGGGGACAGGGGGACAATTTTCAGTAGGGTGGTCTTTGAGAAGGGGACATTTGAGTAAAGGTCTGAAGCTGGTGGGGGAGGGGGGCTGGAGCCCCGCAGAGAGAGCAGCAAGCAAGACAGCCCTCAGCTCTTTCAGAACAACAAAGAAAAGGAACAAAGGAAGGTACAACCTCAGAATAAAGGCCGATCTTTTCTAAGGGAGGACAGTTGGTAACCTATTATGGTGAGAGAGATACAGAGATACATATGAAATAAACACATATGCACATATACATCTATATACTATAGACTTATATAAGGTGATACACTGTTGTTATTTCATGCTGTAAGAACCCGGGCCAAGTTAGTTTCTGTCTGCAGATAACATGTAGCGATTTACTGTTATTGCAGCTTATAGGTAAAGAATCTCAGAGAGGGAGCCAGCCTTGCCAGCATCATGACATCTAGTCTCCACAAGGGTAGGCCTGGAACCTGGGTCCTGCAGGTGCCAGGCCTTTGCCCTGGTCCATTAGCTCTGCCAGCCTGCTCTGTGGCCACACCTCCTGACCCCGGTTTCAGGGCCCCACAAGTACTGATTAAAAGAACAATTTTGCCATCTGGTTTAACCTGATTTTTCCTCTTCTTTTTTCTTCCCCAAACTGTGGGCCCAATTGGTCAGGGCTGTATGCTCAGCATCTGAGCTGGCAGGACAGGTGGGCAGGTGGGGCTGCAGACTTTGCTCCTTTCTGGGGATCTGTGGGCAGCTTTCCAGTGCCAAGTCTTCTGGGGCATTTGTGGCATTTGGCTAATCTAGGAAGCCTAGCTATGCCGGCAGGTGTGGCCTGGAGGGCAGCCTTGCTTCAAACCACTTCATGCCTGGGAGTACTTTATAGCCACTTGCTTTGGGTTCAGCTTTGTGCTGGGACCTTTGCAGGTTATCTAACTAAAATGGGTCCTCTCCACAGCAGTGAAAGGTAGACAAGAGACCTGTTCATTTATCCACTCACCAGTACTTTCATTCCACCAAAATTTTCTGAGCACAATTTCATTCCAGAAACTGTTGTCTGAGGCACTATATGATGTGCCAGACTTTTGCCAGGAACTTGTGTTCTTATTTTAAAAAGTATCAAATCAGAGTACGATACAGGAAGAGAGTCTCTGGGGTGGATGGTGGGATTTATGCAAATTAGAGGAATGTGGTGAGGAGGTGAGATCTGGGCTGGTCTCTGCAAAGCTGGGGGCTGGGCAGAGTTTGGGGCTGGGAAAGGGCATTCGGGCAAAGGCGAGGCAGCAGATACAGAAGGGTGTGCTGGGAATCAAAAGTTCACCCTCTGGAACAGGATTTTCTCGTGGAAAGAGGACGGTTTTCAGTGGAGAGAGAGGTAGTTAGTCGGAAAGGAGCCCGGGAATGTAGATTCCCCATCTGGTCTCTCTGGGGCTGTGGCCGGACACCTCCCTCTCTGACCCTCGGTTTGCCATCCTGTAAGTCAGGTTTGGTGATCCTCACGTGCCATCTTACAGGGAAGTTGTGAGTGTCAAAGGGACCACAGGGACTTTGTTAGACACTTCCTTTAAGGCTCCTCCTTTATGTACCAACAGCCCTCGCTTAGCCTCTGCCCAGGGGGTGTGTGGGATCCAGGGTCACAACAGCGACTTCAGGGCTGGCCTCCAGCCATACCCCACCCTGAGGTGCTCCTGGAGGTCTAGGGTGTGTCCTGCCCTATCCCCGAAGCCCAGCCCGCACATGGCCTGTGCACCAGGCAGGCGGTCCCCCTCAGGTGCATGTGGCCTGTGCCGCCCAGCAGAGCAAGCTGTCTCTGAACCTCAGCGTCCCCCCTGGTGTAGGAGAGATCGAAGCGTTGCTGGGCGCCCTGACGTGCAGCAGCTGAGACAGAGCCGCTTTCAGCCTCTGTGACTGGCCTAACCAAGGACCGGACCACCACCTTTCCCAGGAAATCCTGGGAACAGGAAGACTCCTTCTGATCGGACTCACCAGCTTCTGAGGGCGGAAGTGTCCTTGCTGACAGCCAATTCCTCATTCCATTCCCTCACTTGCCTGCTCCCTCCTTCAACACGTTTACTGCCCACCCACTTGGTTTCTAACCTCAGGAGAAATTAGAATTAAATTCCAATTGAATTAAACTTAGCAGGCAATATGTAACCACATGTCCTACAGATGGGGTAGGTAGTGGTCAACTGAATTTAGATGGAGAAAAAAAACACAGAAATTGGCAAGTGGGGGGGGTGGGATGGGAGTGCATGAGGGACAACCTTGCAGATGGCACGGCCCTCGGGACTCAGACGGGTGGTGAAGGGAAGGCAGGGTTCCAGGCAAATGGATGACCCAAGCAAAATGTGCGCGCGGCCATCGGACCCGCTTAGCTGGAAGGAGTAGGTGAGCCCAGCCGTCCAGGTGGCTGGGGAGGGCTGGCTGCACAGGACCAAGAGGCTGAGCCCCACCTGCAGCCTGACATTGCAGGGTGTTGACAGGATGTACCTGTGACATTGCCACACTCGGAAGCCACAGGAAGAACCAGCAGGTGCTATGGTGGGAGGTTCAGCCATGCGTCTCCTGCCCAGCAGCTCTCCTGTTCCTTTGCACAGGACAGGGCAGGGAAGGAACAGCCTGTGCCTCCGATGCACTGTGTGGGTCAGTACTCAAGTAGGTCACTGTGTTTCTCAGAGCCTTGGTTTCTAAACACGTAAAATTGAGGCCACTGGGCCAGATGGTCTCAATTGCCTTTCCAGTTCTGAGACTCTGACGGGAGTGTCCAGCCTTTTTTCTTTTTCTGACATACATTGGAAGAATAAGCATTGTCTCAGGCCACACAGTAAATACATGAGCACTAAGGAAAGCTGTCTAGCAAAAAAAAAGGTCCGTGCATACTTTCTGTGATAACTTACCCCACAGATAAGCAAAAAAATCCTCATAAAATCAGCATGCTGGCTCGGCGCCTGTGGCTCAGCGGGCTAAGGCGCCAGCCACGTACACCTGAGCTGGCGGGTTCGTATCCAGCCTGGGCCTACCAAACAACAATGATGGCTGCAACCTAAAAATGGCCGGGCGTTGTGGCGGGCGCCTGTAG
>CAUYON010127407.1:0-25719 GCA_963573935.1 Arctocebus calabarensis | reverse complement strand
TGTGCGTTCCTCGACCTTGTCTCTTGGCTCAGCTCCAAACCGTTGGCTTTCTTGCTAAATTTCTGTCCTTTAACTCTCCTTCTGGACAGGAGTGTCTGCAGAAAGCTGGCTACAGACCGCCATCTTGGCTCCTCCCCCCCTCTTCTTGTTTTGTGGATAAAATGTAGTCTGGAAGCTCTGTTTTGTTTATGTGTTATTTTCTGCTCCTCAACTCTTTGTTTTCCCTAGGGCCCTATTTTTTGTTTTGTTTTATTTCTATTTCTTTCACATTTCAGACTTGCCTTCAATGTCTGGAAGTCCTTGGTGGTCTGTTTGTACTCAAGGGTGGAGTTGGTGAAAAAGCAGACAGGGAATTATGTACATGTGGATGGCAGGCTTTGCCTGATCATGAGCAGGTGGGATGTCTGAGCACCCCCAAAGAGCCAGGATTTTTACATTTCTGCTCTAGGGTATCCACATCCACATCAGATGTCCTTATTCTCTTCTGAGGGTTTGTTTCTTCTCTTTGACTAAGAACCTTCCACTCTTGTTTGATTAGCTTCTGTTTGGGCTATCATGTTTTTGGTCTGCTCAGGTAAAGACTAGCCGTGGGGTCTTTGATAGTTGAAGGTGGAGATGTGAGCCAGTTCTTCCACACACGATCTTTATTTATTTCATTTTGTTTTATTTTTGAGGCAGAGTCTCACTCTGTTGTCCCAGGCTAGGGGACCGTAGCATCACAATTCACAGCAGCCTCAAACTCTTGGGCTCAAGTGATCCTCCTGCCTCAGTCTCACAAGTAGTTGGGAATAGAGGCACCTGCCAAAACACCCAGCTAATTTTTCCTATGTTTAGTAGACACAGCGTCCCACTCTTGCTCTGGCTGGTCTTAAACTTCTGAGCTCAAGCAATCCCCCTGACTTAGCCTCCCAAGATTGGTAGGGTCACCACCACGCCTGGCCCGCACACAATCTTCAGATCAGCGGTTCTCAACCTATGGGTCACAACCCACAGGAACCGTATTAAAGGGCCACAGCATTAGGAAGGTTGAGAACCACTGCTTTAGTCATCTCTTTTTCTATGTGCTTACCTCATCATCTTTCTAATGGACATAGTAATGTCCAGACCCTAGTTTTTCCAGACTTCTACAGAGCAAAGGGGCCCTTGGATTTGCCCAGCTGTCCCCATCTCTTCTACCCACTGTTGCCTGGAGCTCTTCGTGGCTGTCCATCCTTGGACATCATCCACCACCAAATCATCCAATTTCTATCTCATGAAAACTTGCTGGACCCTCTAAGCTGCCAACAGCCTCATTTTCACAACTGGGAGTTTGTGTTTTGTTTATTTCCTTATCATCTTTTTAATAAGGGCAAGGAGATAAATAATGTTATCCCACTCTCTTAATCAAATATCACAATTTTTTAAAAGCCTAATTTAAGAGCTAGATGCTAACATGAAATAAAACTATTGTTTTACAAGATGCACATTTTTGAGTGATTTGCATTTGGAACAACTCTCAGTCTCAATGGGAGAGAACTGATCTCTCTCTAATAATAAAATATTATAACCTCAAAACTCCCAGCTTAATAATTTCTCTGCAAATTCATAAAACGATGATATTAACAGCAGTAGCAGTCATAATAGCAACAACATAATAGTTCATATTTTCCCAGAATTTTATAGTTTCTCCAAGTACTTTCAGAACCATCATCTCACCCTACAGATACTGTGTTTCTGGGAGCAATATTATCTTTATTTGTCAGCTAAAGAAATAGAAGTTGACAGAGACTAAGAACTTACCAAAGGTTACACAACAAGCCTTGTTAACTATTGTTCTAGTCTGATGTCCGTGGTGTCACAGCTCCAATTTACAGTTGATTAAAGATGAGCACCAGATTAACTACTGTGAGTGGCTTAGCTTAAAATGGATGCCAAAAAAAAAAAAAAATCTGGTAACTTTATATAACCTGAAATCTTCACTTCTTAGCTTAGTATCTCAGGGGAAATTTAATGCTTTTCTATAGTAGACGTTTTCCAGACACAATAAGAGTGGAGTCTATGTGAACCAAACCTATACCCTTTCCCTCAGCCTATGACAAAGAAACCACAGGCCGTCAGCATATCCAACTCCATTGTGCCACCAAAATCTATACTTTCAAAGCTGTGCTTTTATGGTTTCCTCTGAGTTATCACCTAGGAACCAGTGCTTAACATTTTGTGTGAGATTCGAGAAGTCTGTCCGTTGGTATGTTAATAGAACTAGGGCCTGTGAAAAGATGGTATCGAAGACCAGGTAAACACGAACCAATTGCTGGGACCCGTGTCTGGAAAGAGATTATTCCACATTCCCATGGCTGACCCTCAAAAGGCAGCAGCAGGCCTCTGCCCTCATGTAAAGATACTGTCAGATGCGGACACGCTTAGGCTCTTTCTCATAATTACTGATATCAACCTCACTTTTATTTTAATGCAATTCATTGCTAGTGGCAGTCCAATAGCGTAACCGATGTGTGTTTCAATGTGAGAAATTTGGAGAAAATATAGAAAGGAGGAAAAGATGTTATAGGTCGTAACAGGAAGTAGGGATAAAGCCCACTAACGTTTTGGTGCACTCTCACACGTGTGTGTATGTAATCTCTGTTATATGTGTGAATATACCTCCCCTTACAAAACACGTACACAGTGTCTTTTCAGTTTGACCACATATTGAAGGCACGTTGTCCACACAGCTTTCTAACATTTTCCCACGATGTACAGCATTTGCAACATCATTCATAACAACATCAGAGGATTTCACCTCCGTTTACTAACTCTCTTTCCTGGTTGGAGAGGAAAAAAAATGACGAAGATGGGAATCTGGGTGGCCAGGGTAACAAGATTTTGATGGTCTTAATCATACTCTTAGAAGACACTAAACTGGCAGTTTCAAACCGTATGTGTTTTTCAAGATACAATCTATGTAATTTAGTGTCCCAGCAAGGCTATTTCTTAGCTGGTTTTCTGGTTAAAGTTCAGTACCTGGAAGTAAATGATAAAGGTTTAGCGTTCCCATGGGATCGCTGTCAAGATGTCCATTTACCAGAGTATCCTCACCTGGGGGCTTGATTGTGGCTAGAAGATTTGCTCTTAGATGGCAAAGTGGCTGGTAGATTCATGCTGGCTCCTGGTAAGAGGTCTCAGAGGGAAGCCTGCTTGAGGATCCTCACAACATGGCCGCCAACGGCCCTCAGCGGGAGTGAGTCAAGAGAGAATCACTTTTTGTATCATTTTTAATAATATAGCTTCATTAGGGACACTTGTCTTTTCTACAATGGGAATTATCTCTTAAAATAAAGGAAGGGGGCTCACCGTGAGGGATATTTCACCTCTAAATATATTCATTTTAATTTGGGGGCAGAGTAGCCCTGACTGAAATGAAATACGAACATGGAAAGCTGTGCATCCCTTTCCCACAATGCCACTAGGTTAAATTATGGCAAAAGGATCATCCTTTATCCTCTTTTAAATTTGTTGTCTTGATATTCATGTAACTTTTAATTTGTCACAGAACAAATTTTATGGAACATGCACTATGGTTTAAAACTTTCACCCCACTTTGGGACCTTGGGAGGCCTGTGTTTCTCAGGGCACCCTCTCCCCTTGCCATGTGTGAGATCAGAGGTGGGGCAGCAAGGCAGTCCTTCCCTCTACAGAGCCAGGTTTCTAGTTCATTCTGCTTCCCCCTACCCCATGTCTCTCTGTTAAAATCATGAATCACAAGGATTTGTTTGGCAGGCAGCTCCCTTCTCCAGGTCTGGGCTCTTCACCTTGGCAATGAGCCTCCTGCCCATGGCTCACCCAGGTCTCTGAGAGTTTCTAAATCTCATTTGCATGCAGATTGTGTTCTTGAACTCTACAAAGCTGCATCTGGCCATGCATTAGAAAATGTCAACAGCCCATCAACATCAGGTGTTGAAATTTGCTGCCTCCCAAAGCAAAGGAAGCTGGTTAGGGTGTTTTTTCTTGAGATTCTTCCTGAAAAGAACAGAACAGTCTGTTGTCACTGGTACCCTCAGACTTGGAGTGGGACCTCTCATCCTCTTTCTTCCAGGGATTCTTTTTTTTTTTTTGCAGTTTTTGGCGGGGGGTGGGTTTGAACCTGCCACCTCTGGCATATGGGGTCGGCACCCTACTCACTGAGCCACAGGCACTGCCCTCTCTCATCCTCCTTCTTGACTCTGGACAAGGTCTGCAGCCTGCTTCTTGGCTCTGACTGCTACGTTCACTGCTTCACATCTTAGGGACAAACTCTGTTGGCAGCAGCTGGTAGATGAAGCAAACGGTTGGTGCCTCAAAGGGCAGTGTCATGTGACTGCCAGGAGGGCTTTATGGATACAACCAGTCTTGTTTTAGGATACTGAGTACCTTCTAACAGATACTATGAGGATTGGTACAAAAAGCTGGCATCAGTATAGAAAGCCTGTAAAGCCAGAAAGAGGCTACTTAGTATCCCCAAGCAAGTAATAGAAATTGACATGGAGTGGGTGGTGCTTTCGCATGGGGATCAAGGGCCTTGTGTTTGAGTGCCAAGTCTGCCAGTGATTGCCTCTGTGACCTTGGGCAAGTCCCTTCTCTGTCCTCAAGTTCCTCGTCTGTGAAAAGCACGTAATTAGACCACTGTCACGGAGCTCTTGTAAGGACACAAAATAAACATGAATCTTGGGACACAACAAGTGGTCCATACACCAGAGCTGCTGTTGTGGCTTTTGCTATGAATTTGGCACGGTAATGTTGCTATGAGTAAATAAGACTTATTACAAAGTATTTGGCAGATAAATTTGTACTATATGTATATTACAACAGACTTCACATCTTTAAGCATTCTCAAGCATTTTAGTTATACTTACTTAGGTATAATTGACATCCTAATTGCAAATGTTATCTATTATTAAAAGTGGGCCCTCTGGCTTTATTCACTTAGGTTTGATTTATTTCTGCTTTTACAGCCTTGGAAACATAGTCACTTTTTAAAATTTCTTTAATTTAGGTTTTATTTTAATTAACTCAGACTGCTCATTCTTCTTCAGGCAGGAAGGAGGTGTTAGCCTTTAGGGACTCAGTAAGAAAGAGAGGAGAGAGTTGCAAATATCCCCTCATTCTGAGTGAAAAACTGAAAGGGCACTGTCTGCTCTAAGCTACGTAAAATGGCCAGATGTCTCAGGGTTTGAGGTTAGATTCTCAAGCTTTAGGGTCAAAAAGACAATTAACAGAGAGGAAAGTGCCTGAGGTTAAGATTGGGGAACGGAGCAGGAACCTCTTGTGAAATTGTGTGTTTTATCTTAAAATTTGATGTGAGTTTTGCATGCCATTCCACATTTCGCTGAGTTTGTTTTATGGCGGAGAGAATGGCCTCCCCTCCAGACCCCTCACCTCTGAAAGGTCACCAGAGGAGACTACGGGACATTTCTCTCCGGTGGGGGATGCCAGTAGTCTCATTTAGAAAGCTAGTCTACATCTGTGCACTAAATACAAGGGTGGGGAATGAGAACATCTGGAAAAGGGAATTTGGAGAAATTAAGAAAGGTAGGGGGGCAAGGAGGTGAAAGGTCATGGAGTAAGATAGAGTCTGGAACCGAGGCCTGGGATGAATGAGCCAGCCAGGACCGAAAGCCACAAAACTCAGCCTTGGGGCGCCCACCGGATCGGAGCTGCGCTGAACCGCTACCAAATACCGCAGAATCTCAGCTGCTTTTCTGGAAATTAGTCGGTTCCAGGGGTAAAGCTGGGCTCCTGCCAATGGCAAGCACGTCCCATTAGGACCATAGTTACGACATTCACTCTTCTGTCAACCATGTGCTTGACTCGGCCTTGGCTTTGCTTCCTCCTCCTGCAGCCAAACCCCATTTCCTTCTCGCAGTCTTTACCTGGGACCCCAGCACCCACATGAAAATTTGTGCATCACGCCCAGGCAAGTCTCTGGCTCCACGATCTTGTCATAATCCATTTCTCACAAGGTGGCTTTATTGTAGTTTATTCCCTTGCAGCTTCTCTCAGGTCTATAGAGTTGGCCTTGATCATGCTGGGGGTCTACGTAGTGAAGCGGTTTGGAAGCCTGAGGAATGATGCAGGGCCAGACCCTTGGTGTGAGCACGGAGGGGTGGAGAGTTTTTTTTTTAATGCTGTGGAGTTCGGGGACCCGCAGAGGGAGACGCGGAAAGAGAGAGCACTGATTATTTCTGTGCAAATTGCTACCTGTCTGCTGCCCGGTTGCACAGAGGTGCCCAGGTCTTTTTTGCTGACTTGGAAGGAGGTGGCAGGATTGACGGGCAGGCAGCTTCTTCACACAGGCAGGTGCAGAGGGCAATGCCTGTGATAGGTCATAGGAGGAGCGTGTTGCTCGAACACCAAACTGTTGCAATCTTAGATTCATAGATGCAGTGCAGCAATAGATGTTGTATCTTTCCCCCCTGCTAGCAGCATCTGTACATTCCAACAAGGAGAACCAGAGGGCCGTGGAGCCCTTCACAGCTACGGGGCTGCGTGGTTGGGACCTTAGCTTCCCCGGCAGAGGGATGGAGCCACCAGTGCCCAGACCCGGCTCATGTGCAGAGGAAAGCCAAGGGTGCATGCATGGTGCCTGACATTCAGTAAGCGCTTAATAAACAGCAGCTGCCATTCATTGTGTTGTGGCGGTTGTTGCCGTCACCTCACTCTGAGCCAGGCATGGGGAAGAGAGTTCACACGTGGTCTGGAAGCCTTGGCAAGTAGAAGGCAAATGTCATGAAGTGGGAAGAACTTGGGCAGCGTGACCTGAATTAAGTAGGATTGGCTTGGTGCGGGTGTCGGCCACCAGCTCAAGTTGGCCTAAGGAGGGGACAGAATTCAGGAGGTAGCTGGGCGTCGTGGTGGATGGAAACCAGAAGGGCGGTGGCCTTGTCTCCACCCTGTGCCACTCCCTGGGTCCTCACCAGAACGGGCAGGGGCTGATTCTCTGGGAGCTGCCAGGGCTTCGGGGGGTGCTGGGCCCGGAGAGCCTGTCTCTGCGGCAGGGTGGCTTCTGACACTCATCTCCCAAATCATCCTGCAGGGGCTCGTGGGAATAGTCCATGGTCATATGTCACAATCAGGATGAGGGCAGCTGATTATCGTCACTGAGGAACTCTAGGCCGCGTGTTGTTCTAAGTACTTTATTTGCATTAATTAACTTAATACTCATTCCTATAAAGCTGAAAGGGCGTTATCACCATGCGGCAGAAGAAAAGTGATACTCAAAGAGGCGAGGTCACTTCCCTGCCCATCTGACATGGTAAGAAGTAAGAACGGATGGAGGCAGGGCGTGAGTCTGACCACAGAGCCCACGCACCTAGAAACAGCTCACGGGAAGGTGTGCTCTGTCCGGCTTGTGACAGGTGGGCCCTCCCCCGGGGCACGTCTATCCTCCAGGCATCACGCTGCTCTTTCCGGACTCGCTTCAGCCCTGGCCTTGCTGTTCTTCAGTCTTAAATCCCACAGTCGCAGTCAGAGCCCAGTTCCGTCACCACCTCCCTGGGACTTACAGCCACACGTGGTGGCTCCATTGTCAAGGAAACTCTGGGTCTCTTGCAAAACTATCCACTCCCAGAGGGCGCTAAGTTCATCCTGTGGAGTGTGTGGTGCTGGGGGTTTGTGCTGCTGCCTCCTTGTAAACCTGGTCTGCTTGTAAGTTTACACTGGGGGCCGAGGGAAAAAATTGGATCCTGCCGCTGCCTGCTTCTCCCAGTGGTGGGCCGAGCAGCGTCATCCTCTGCGTCTGATTCTGGAAGGCTCTTCCAATACCTACTTATTTATTTCCTCATAAAGCATGAGATGACTTCCCCAATTTTTTTCTTCAATTGTGGTAAAATGCACACAGCATGCAATTTGTCATTTTAACCATTTTAAAAGTAGACAATTTCCGGCATTTTGTACATTTCACGTGTCTTGTGAGCATCATTGCCAATCTAGTTAGAGAAGTTTTTTCACCTCCAAAGGAAACCTGCATCCACTGAGCAAGTTCCTCCTCATTCCTCCCTCCCCTTAATCTGCCAACACCCCTTCTTCTCTCTGTTTCTATAGGTTTTCTTTTCTTTCTTTCTTTCTTTTTTTTTTTTTTTTTTTGAGACAGAGTCTTATTATGTCACCCTCGATAGAGTGCAGTGGCACCACAGCTCACAGCAAGCTCAAACTCTTGGGCTTAAGCGATTCTCTTGCCTTGGCTTCCCAAGTAGCTGGGACTACAGGCGCCCGCCACAACGCCCGGCTCTTTTGTTATAGTTCTCATTGTTATTTAGCTGGCCCAGGCTGGGCTTGAACCCACCAGCCTCAGTGTACATGGCAGGCACCCTAACCACTGAGTTACGGGGGCTGCCTATTCTGGAAATTTCTTAAAAATGAGATCGTGCTATGTGGTCGTTCATGTCAGGCTTCTTTGATGTAGCATAACATTCTCAAGGGTCATCACATCTGGCGTGTATCAGTGTTTCACTCCTTTTCTGGGGTTGAATAATATTCCACTGAATGCATAGGCCACATTTATTGATCAGTTTATCAGTTCATGGGCATTTTGTTTATGTCCCCCTCTGGTTCTCGTGAAGATCACCACTGTAAATATTCATGTACAAATGATGACACCTGTCATCAATCCTTTTTCTTATATAACTAACTTGCTATTTCACGTGGAAACTCTATTTAACTTATTGAGGAACTGCCGAATCATCTTGCCTCGCCATTTTCACGTTCCCACCAGCCGAGTACGAGGATTCTGATTTCTCCACCTCCTCAACTCCAGCGTCAACTTTTAACTTGTGAGAAGAGTTTTATTATAATAACGGAGGGGGGGGGAATACCTGAATTATTGAGGTCTCATTTATTTCACGAGACCCTCTTAAAGCAAGAACTGGAAACCTGTAAGCCTTTTCATGCAAAATACATCGCAGGATTTGAGATACACGAAAATTCAAAGGTTGTTGAACACCTGGAGATAAATTTGATCATTAGTTCGTATCTGTGGACCATCTAAATGACAAGATCGTAAAATCCCTGGAGCTTCTTGTGGTGAGGCTGTGCCCCAGGATATGATTCATCTGGTATATTTTTCTATAAAAATGTATACTAGCCCATCTCGGTGACATCTGGACTTGTCCGCTTAAAAATGAGTTTAGGGTCGTATTATTATTTCACATTCTATACTTCGTCTGATCCGTAAAACAGAGGCACCATGCGGTAAGCTGCCGTTTCTCTCCCGAAAACATTATGAAATTTTATGTGTACCTTCTATTTTTGCTAATGACACAAAATATTGAAACGTGTCATTTTTTTTTTCCTTGTGCCAACCCAGGAATGTGCCATTCTTATCTGAAACCTAAATAAATACTCATTAATGTGCAGTGAAATTCAAACGAGCACTTCATATAAATAAACCCACTATAGAAATACGTGTTACTTTAAATTTGTAGACCAAAATAACATGAAGCAAATTGAGCATCATTTCCCAAGCAGAACAACCAGCCCAATAAACTTGTTTTTATGAGTCGATAGCCTCATCTCAGGTAGGTAAGAAAGCATGTATATGGTCCTTCATTTCCTAATCGATGATACCTTTTAAAACCAACATTATTTAGTTGAGATTTTTACAGGCCAAATGGAGAATGTGCATCTCACCGGATTGTCAGGTGACAGGGCAGGGAGAGGAGACAAAGTGAGGGGCATTGACCTTTTTCTTTTATTTATTTGTTCTCCACCCACTTAGGGGCAAATATTTATTTGTCTAAGCACCTTTGTGCACCAGGTGCTGCGCTTAAATCTGGGAAAATAGGGACTCACAGTTTAAAGCATGTTTCGTGAAGGTGTTACCATCATTTATCACGGTTATCTGTTGCTGTGTGACTAAGCAGCCTCCAACTGAGTAATGCACATTGGTACCTTATGACAGTCTCAGTTTTGGGGGCCAGGAATTTGGGTATGACACACAGAGGCGACTCAGCTCTGCTCCACGGTGCCTGGGGCCTCGTCTGGGATGACGTGGATGGTTGAGATGGTCTATGTTGCGTCTAGGCCCTCAGTTACGGCGGGGGGTCTGGGTTCCTTGGCTTTTCTTTGCATGGCATATTCTAGGATTGGAATGTTCAAGGTGGCCTTTTCACCCCACATATCTGACCCCTGGGCTGGGTGGCGAGACAGGTGACATTGCTCTCTCCCCGTGCAGTCTGTGAGTGTGGGCTTCCTCAAAGCATGGTGGTCTCAGGATCCTTTGACTTCTTCCACGGTGGCCTCTCCCAAAGGGAATGGTCTGAGAGTCACAGATAGAAGCAGCCAGGCCTGTCCAGCCTCAGGTAGCCCAGTGGCCACTTCTGCCTCTTACTCCTGGTCAGCTGTGTCACTAAGACCAGCCAGATGCGGGAGGAGGGGATTTAGACCCTATTTCTCCATATTAGGACCAGCATAAACCTTGACATCTTTAGTCTAAAATAGATGAAGGCAGACATTCAAGAAATGAAAACATGGATACCTATGGCAATGAAGAAAAAGTACCTGCTTCTTCACAGTCCTCAGAACCTCCTGGTTGCCAGTGACAGAAACCTCACTCAGGAGGACTAAAAAGAAGAAAGGAATTTCCTGCCCCCTCACCCCGCTCCTGGACTGAATCCCCCAGAGCTGCAAGGATGCAGTCAAGAGTCCCTTTCCCTGTCCTTCAGATTTACCTGTATTCTCAGGCAGTGGCTCCTTGAGTGACAACTCCAAAGGCCACCAACTGCTCCATGTTCCTGCTAGTTTATTTAATTCCCACTGAGAAAAGAGAGGCCATTTGTCTCCTTTTCAGTAGTTCTATCAAATATCCTGAAATCAAACCTATGGCCCGTCTTTGGGTCACCAGCCTCCACTGTAGTGACCACTGTAGCCCAAGAGAGGAAATGCTCAGAGTGGCCGGGGTGGGGTGCTGTGCCCACCTCTGGGACGTGGGTGTGGAATCAGCTCCAAAGGAAGCACACATGAGGACAGGCGCTTCTGAAAAGGGGGCTAAGGAGAGGGAAGTAGGTGCTAACCAGACAAAAAATGTGAAAATAACTCATTACTCAAGCCTGATGCGGGGTGACCTGTGTTGAGGATTAGGTCTAGATACAGAAACAAGTGGAGAGGGACATTGCTGTCTGATGTCATTACTTACTCAGCTTGCGTTCATGACATTTTCGTTGTGTTTGGGGCCCTAGATAAGCTGTCACTGGGGTTACAAACGAAGTGGACAAATGGGTGATGCAGGGGGTTCTAGGGATGCCAGAGATGGCCACCAGGTGGCAGTAGCACACACACGTGTCACTGGGCAGCACTTTGGAGACTGCCCAGAGGTGCAGGTGTCCATCCCCAGGGGCAGAGAAGGGGAAAAGGGACCTCCATGTCTGGGTGATGTTTCTAGAAGGGTGGGGTCTTTATGGCCCAGAGCTTATCTTATCTATGGCCAGCAGATGTTGGGTGCAGTTTCATGGGGTATGCAAAGCAGATAGCCTCTCATTTGCCACACACCTGCTCATTTGAATTACGTTTAAAGCAATTAGATGTCTAAAATTAGAGTTTGGCACTGGCGCTTGCAAACTAACGTTTCTGACCCCCGCAAAGAAGAAATAAACTAGGGCCAGTTCACAGGGGGCAGCCTTTGGCTCATTTATATAACAAGGAGCTAAAAATTAATCTCAGTTATACACAGAACAATGGCTAATATCAGCCCCTTAAAGACATAAAATACAGACTGTGGGATGAGGGATGTAATAGTTAACACGTTTTTATATGTTTACCATGGGACAGGTACTGTATCATGTTCTTTATGTGAACTGTCTCATCTAATTCCTACAACAACTCTGTGAGGGAAACATTATTATCCTCATTTACAGATGGGAAAACCGAGGGGTAACTTAGAGCCAAGGGATGGCTTGTGATGATTGCGCCGAGATACGGCATAGCCAGTGTCCACTCACACTTGACTGGCCACAGCAAGTCCCAGGGCACAGCCTAACATCAGTGACGCCAGTAGGTCTGTTTATCCCTCAACAGGGTCACTAGAAAGGACGCTGAAGGGACAGCTCGGAAAGGGGACAGTTACTGAATCAATAATTAAATCTACTGTCAGAGCAGCAGGGTGGCTTGAGATAGCCACCAAAATGAGTACAGAGAGAAAGAGCAAGTGAAGTTTCAGCAAGGAAGGAAGTCTATTTTAACAGCCTGGATAGCAAGCCAGGCCCTGTCCTGGTGACTGCAGGCACCATGGAAAGTGCAGCCTCTGGGTTTTATGTACAACTTTCAGGACTAGCAGATACTGCTTGGAAGTCTTCCAGGGTCTTAACTCTGTTCTTAAAACAGCCCACCTGTGAGTCTCAAAAACAACCATCACCAAGGTCTTAATAACATCCACCTGCAGGGTCTAAAGCAGCTTCATTATAGCCCAGCCTGACGCAGATTAGACCAAAGTAGCCTAACTGCATCCGTTTTCTGCCCTGCTTATACCTGGGTGGCTACCCAACACTGCCATCTGGAATTACGGATTCTTAAGGAATTACAACACAACGTGGTACATTCTGCTGGAACTTGCTATTCTTCGAGCAGAGGACCGGATGCTTAACACTTGCCATTTGCCTTTTGAGCTTAGAAGAAAGTGAAATTTCGAGCAGGTTTTGGGGGGGCGTCAAGCCTCAATTTTCTGGAACAAGGGTAGAAAGAGTTATAATAGATGCATTTTGAGAATGCCAGGTCCATCAGCCAACTGAGAGTGAAAAGAGCAATTTCTCTCTCCCAAGAACCGGCTTAAAGAGTCTTATTGATAGCAATGTCTGTGTATCTGGAAGCAAAGGAATTGCCTGTTCTTGAGAACACTGTATCTGTATCCATATACTGGGAGATGGGCAAGGGAAGGCAGGTTGGTGGCAGAAAAATGTGGCGTGAATTATGCAGAGATTGGTCATAGACCATGAGTAGGCTATTCCAGTGCCTCCCAACTGTTCTCCTTATGTAACAGTGTGCTCCGACCTTCCTGTTTGCATGGAATGTATATAGGATATATCGAGAATTAAAAAATATATAGTCACGGCTGTGAAAAGTCACTTGTTGTTTTCAACTTTGTATGCTAGAACTCAGTTTAGATCTGGGGCACACACTTCCACTGATTGTAACTCAGTTACTTCTGGTTTAATACTGAGTTATCTTCCGGGTAAGTATCAGATACTTTCAGATAACTTTTCTTTGTATTGTTCTGTCTGTAGTCTTGTCCGTGAATTTCCTGCTAGACATTTCTGGGCTTTATTGAGCTATTATCAACCGCAGGGGCACTAAAGGAGGGTGGAGGTGGGGGGAGGAGGGAGCTAGGGCTGTAGAGCTATCTTGGGGCCTCTCTGACTTAAAATGCCAACCAGCCACCATCGGCATCCCAGTGGGGCAGGGTGGGATATAAGACATTGAGGCAACTCTGTTTTCAGATCCCCAAACCCATCTGGCTGTTTCTAGCCATCTCCATGGGAGAACAGGCATTCAGACAAGGCAGGAATCAGGCCTCATCCTTTCTAGTTCATCTTTCTCTGGTTTGGCCAAGCTCCGTCCCCTGGCCAGGAAGGGGCTGTAGAGTCTTCTGTGCAGCGAGACGCTGCCCTGATGTCCGAGCTGTATTCTCCCTCTTCTCCGGCCTGTGGTTCCGACTCTATACTCAGCCCTCCGAGTTTGATTTTTCCATGATTCAAAACCACTTCCTATTTATTTAGTATTTTTTGTTTACTATGTTTAGTGCTCACTCAAGGATTTAAAATATACATCTTTAACTCAACACAGGCAACCTTCAAATAACGTTAGATCACTTTATGTACAACTGTCGACTCCCACGACCACAGACTTCCATTGGTCCTCTCTTATTTCCTGTGCCATTATTGTCATATTTTACATCTATGTATGTTAACCCCGTAGGATGTTGTTACTTTTTGCTTTAACACATCAATCATCTTTCAAATGAATTAAATGAGGAGAAAGAAAATAGGTTCCTGGGAATATGTATTTCCCTTTGGAAGCCTTTTTTTTTGGTCAATAGAAGTTTCCACCTGTCTAAAGAAATTCCTAACATTTCTTTTTATTTTATTATTTTTTAATTTATAATATTTTATTCTTTCTCTTTTTAAAGAAGGGTTTACAAATGCCTTTTTCCTCTGGTTGATTTTAAGACTTTTCTTTTTTTAACAGTGCATGTATGTGTGTTTGTTCGGTAATTTGATTATCATTTCCTTTATGTTTATCTTGCTTAGAGTTTATCAGGATTACTGAATTTGTGGGTTTATAGTTTTATCCAATTTGGGAAAAAAAAATTTGTCCCTTTTGTTTCTTCAAACATTGTTTCCTTGTGAGTCCTCCTCCCCCAGACCCCAACTACACCTATGTTAGCTTTAATATCAGTTAAATTACATTTATCAGACTTACATTGTCACCGAGGCTTTGTTAATTCATTGTGGATAGTTTTACTGCTGTGATTTTAAATTCACTCATTTTTTTTTTTCTGTATTGTCTGGTCTATTATTAATCTCATCCAGTGAAATTTCATTTCAGATACTTCATGTTTTTCAGCCCTACAAGTTCTTTTTGGCTGGGGTTTAACTATTTTATTTTTCTCCTTATTATCCCCATGTTTTATTTTACAACCTTGAACAAGCAAGACATATTTTGAACAGCTGTCTTAATAGCCCTGTTGGCTAATACTATCACTTCTGTTACTTGTGGGTCTGTTTCTATAGTCTGATTTTTCTCCAGGCTATGAGTTAGGTTTTCTTGCTTCTTTGTATATCTGGTAATTTTTTATAGAATTCTAAGCATTATAAACGTTACATTTTGATATCAGATTTTGTTATACTTCTATGAAAAATCCTTATTGTTTTTCTGACAGGTATTTATTCACTTACAGACCAGTTCAATTCTTTCAAGGCTTACTTTTAAGCTTTTCTTTTTTGATAGGTTTAGAGTAGCCTTTATTCTGGGGATTATTTTTATAATAGCTTCATTTTTAAAGCCTGATCTTTCTAGAGTCTGTAGTGAACGTGTTCTGTGTTCCAATGAAGTTCCTCCATGCTGGCCGGAGACCGTGCCAACCGTCGTGGCCCCATGCGATCTCTTGGAATTATTTGGCTTACAGCTCCCCAGGAACTGTTCTCTCCTGGAAGGTTTTCTTTCTTTTTTTTTTTTGGCATGGCCATGTAATTCTATCCTAGCCACACATGGGATTGATATTCAGCCAATAACTGAAAGGAGACCCCTTTGCAAATTTCTGGTGATCTCTTTTAATACTCTGTCCTCCAAATTCCAGCTAACTCAGCCTTGCTGGTTCTCTATCTTAACTCACTGACATTACTGGGCTCTCTTTGAATGCCTCATCCCTGGACTGGAGCCTGGAAATTCTCTCCTTGGAAATGACAAGACTCAATTCATTCCCCCCTCCCCCCTGTTCTTAATGATCCCTTATTGTTCAGTATCTACATTGTTCAATGTCTAAAAATACGTATTTCTAAAATATTTGTACAGCTCTCTAATTATTTATAGCGAAAGAGTAATCTGGACCCTCTTACTTTCTCATGGCCAGAAACAGAAGGTCCTCAAACTCACCCTATTGTATAGCAGATTTGTAACATTTTTTAGATAATTACTTTTCTTCTTTCAACTGTGGCTAATGCAGTGGCTTGACCGAGAACGCCTAGGATTTCCTTATTTAGGGTTTGAAAGGATACGTTTACTTGAAAATGCTGGGAATTCTATAATGAAATTAATGTGAATTCAAGGAAATATAAAGAACTACTTCAACAAGCTGCATTGAGCAATATTTCTGTTTGCACGGTACTATTTTAGGTGGGGATACAACCAAAAACAAGGAGATTAAAAAAAAACCACCTCTGATCAAGTGTACTGTAGAGAAAATAGAGAAATAGGCAAGAGGAATAATTAATAGGTAAAATCTTAAAAATCTATAACATGTCAGATGGTAAGTGCCTTGGAAATTATAGAGAAATAATAATCCTCCCAGCTCACATGTGGCACCGATTAGAAAACAGGGCCACCATCCTTTCATAAACTTTAATGACAGAGGCCATCTGCTCAGAGGTAAAATAGCCAAGTATATTATCATAAATGTAAATCTCGTTTACGGCCGGCCCCTCATGCCCTAGTAATCTCTGTCGTTTATGAACACTTGCCACAAATTCATATTCACGTATTTATTTGCTGACTTGTTCTCTTGTCTTAGTTGTCCCCGAGGGAACGGTAGCTCCTGGAGGGTGGGTAGCATGTCTGGTTTTGCTCAAGTATTTCGTAGGGCTTGACATCTGAATGGTGTTCATTCCATCTTCATTAGTCATTAAAAGCATTTGCAGCAGGACTTCTTTGGTGTGTCAGGTTCTGGAGACCTCCCTGGTTTAGGCCTCGTTCGTGCAGCTTTGAATTTGCTCTAGAAAATGGCTAGCTGATTTTCTCTTCAAAAATTCCCAGGGGTGATCCTACTTTTCCTTCTTTCTCTTTTCACAGCTGTGCAATCATTGCACACCCTCAATGACCAGATTTCCCATTTTATTGTCACCAAGTCCAAAGCCCTGGAGGAGGACAAAGACCCTTTCCTGCCCACTGAGAAGGAGACTCTGAAAAGCTCCATGATACTGATGAGACACCTCTTAACGGATGCTCAGGTACAGAGATGGGTAGGGGGAAATTCTGCACGAAGCAGGCGGAAGCTTCTTTTTGGCTTTTTTTTTTTTTTTTTTTGGTATAAACTGTCCAAAAAAGTTCAACTAAACATACCTAATGAACAGCTGTTCCGACATGATATATCGAGTACTGGGTTTCTGATTAAGTCTCATATGGGATATAGTATCGTAATAGCTTATTTTAAAGTCAAAGTCATAGGGTTTAGAAATAATACGTGTTGTTTCTGAGAATTTAATGGTTCTCCCATGAGCCTCAAAAAAGGGAAAATCCATTTCCATGTGAACTTGGCAGCCATTAAAGCTGGCAAAGGCTTCGGAATGGAGCAAACACTTACCCCAAACAGCATCACTGCGTAGCTGATGAATATTTTGGCGTGTTTGATGTACCACCCAGTAAGTGAAGCAGCACTGGTTTTGCTAGTAAGCAAATCAGCATTGGTTTTGCTAGTGAGCGAATCAGCACTGGTTTTGCTGGTGAGCAAATCAGCACTGGTTTTGCTGGTAAGCGAATCAACATTGGTTTTGCTGGTAAGCGAGTCAGCACTGGTTTTGCTGGTAAGTGAATCAGCACTGGTTTGCTAGTAAGCTTATCAGCACTGGGTTTGCTAGTAAGTGAATCAGCATTGGTTTTGCTAGTAAGCGAATCAGCACTGGTTTTGCTAGCACCGAATTATTACAGGAGGGATTAGCTCATTGCACGCTCCTGTTAAGATGTTACACTATCCTATTGAAATATTTGAAAGTAATCGATCTACTCCTTCTGGCTGTGTTGGTGGGTTTCTTCTGATATGTGGATAGACAAACATCAGTTGTTTTAAGAGAATGGAAGGCTTTCTATGTTAGGGAAGCCAAGCTGAATTAGATTTTATCATCATTCCCACCTCTCCGGTATCTAGAAATGTTTCATGAAATGTTCTTTGGATTTGGTGATTTTCATTTACCCTGGAGCTTTTCTTCCTGGGCTTGTTTTCCATTCAACAACAGGGAGGTCAGAGTGGTTGGTGGGTCCTGCATTCCGCTCTGTATCGGAGATTTTGAACTGTGGTTTCTTTGCTTTTGTTTCTACCCTGGTGGTGTGCTGGGTTTTATTTTTTAAATGAATCCTGAAGCCTGGATCTTGTACCAATAAGACTTTAACTGGCAGTACTTTGGGGTCTTTCTCACCTGTCAATGTCTGAAGCTGCCCGGAGGGAGTTTTGAGGCCCTGTGTTGAGATGGTCCAAATTATGCAAAGCCTTTCATTTTGATTCACTATTCCCCTTTGCTCCTTTATTATGAACAGCCCATTCAGCTTCTTTCTCCCCAAGCCCATCTGGTGGAAAAAGGAAGGATTCCGAAGCTACAACGGCCAATTTTAAAACTCCGAAAAAGGGGAAATTTAGAACAATTTACTGAATAAAAGAGAGCAAATTGTTCTTGAACGGATTAGCTTTCCTCAATGCCTGGACCTAAACCTATAACTGATACCCCAGCCAAAGGAACTGTTCTAAATAAATCCCCAAAGATACTGTGTAAACTGCAGTTTGCAAAATCTAAGGCAATAAAAAAAAAATTTGGTTTTTTCCCACTATTTCACATCTGAGCTTACTAGTGCCTAGAACTGGATTTCAAAAATGTTTCCCATTCACTTAAGGACATATTTTCTACCCCCTAAAGCCTAATTCATTTGCAACCTTTCATCCTTAATGGTGTTGGTAACAGTTTTTCCCTTTTTTTATTTAATGGGGAAATATCTCAGAGGATGTGATTACTCCGTAGGAATATTTTGTTGTCTTATTTTCTCCTGACCCCAAATTGATGCCTGCTAGAATGTATGGTTGGATAAAATGGAAGAGAGTAAGATAGCTGTTCTCCCAAGTCATACATTAAAAAGGTGAGTCAATTCCTTCTTCCTAGGGGAGGAGAACATTGTAGAAAGTCAACTAGGGACACCACATGAGGGCTAGAAAAACAATTATCTCTTTTGCCACCAAACGTTCAAAGATTCCTTGCTCCTGTCTTTTGCACTAACAAAAAAATGAAGTGGGTTGCGATTAGTTGAGTCTAAAAATGCCACCCTAATCTCTTTTCTTCCCAAACCACTAACTTTTAGAAACACTGCCAGGGTTAAAATCCTGGGTCCATTGCTGAATTCAATCAGAATCATGTTACCTAATAACGCCAGTGTTCAATCCTTTACTTTTCAATCATCGTGGCCAATCTAACATGGTCAAGAACCCCAACATTTGGGGGATGGTCAGAAGTGAAATGTGGTTTTGAGTTTTGAAGTAGACATCTAAAAAAATGTGTTATTTAAAATAAGAATATTTATTGAACTTTATTTATTTATTTTTTTTTGGAAATTCACTTATTTTCCACCCATTTTTAAAACACTGTTTCTTACCTCAATTTCCAGGGCGAATGAACGTACTTATTTCATATAACAAGTTCATCAACAGTAGGAGGTCAATAGAGTGTAAACAGAACTTAAACGCACATCCTTCCATTCAGTCTGCGTTTTATATTAATAGATGTTTTGTAGGTTTGTGTGTTGGGGGATGTAAGCTCTTCAAGGGGAGTCACCACATCCCTTAACTTGGCTGGTATGATGGCACTCTCAGTTGGATACCCAAAGGGTCCTTAATGGTATCATATTATGATGAAATGCTCTGACATCAGCTTACGAGTTGAATGAAGTCAGACAAAGGGTATCCCAGAGAAGCTGGAGGCTGCTTGAGAGTGACTGTCTAAAAGGCATCATCAATTCAAGTCACATCTGTCTTGGAAGCAATAAATCCTGCTTAGGGGGATGTCAAAGGCAAACACGTTGCCTTTGGACTGTGAAATTCTACCTCTGAGGATTAGAAAACAATGTTCACAGAGCAAACGCATCTCCCCAGGACAATAGGGGAGCCGGAGATGATTGGCAGGCCTGATAGGCCACCCCAGAGACTCTAATCACGACAGGAGCCCCTCACGTGGACAGCCCAGAAGGGCCGCAATTATTTATGCATCCCCTAAATGCTTCCAGCATGGGGGTGTCTGCAACAGCAGAGTGGCCTCTGTTTGAGTTCCACTCCGCTTCGAGTTTGCAGGCCCTCACAGTCTGTGAAGTTCACCATTCAGACTGCACTGAGGCCTGATCTTGTGGCTTTTATCCCTGAGAGCTCCGTCTAAGCTCAAACTGCCGACTCAGCCTCGTAAGCGCTGAGATTCATAACACCGAAGAGGCCATTCTTTCTGCTAGAGATTAATTCTTTTACTGGTACTGTGTGACTCCACATGCTAAGAGGGGTTGATTACGGCAAATTAAATCTCCTAGTGGCACTTCTCTCCCGCTTTCCCCCAAAGACCTAAGATCATTGTTTATTAAGGGGAGACAAAATGCTTGGGAAAACGATAAGATCGCTTTGCTGGCAGGAAGGTCAGAGAACTTTCTGCCTGTGTTCCAGTGACCCATGGCCGCTGCCCAGGCCTGGACAGTGAGTGGGTGGCTTCTCTGCCTAAACCTTGGTTTGTGCTGGGACTCAAAGGGGAGGCTGGTTTGGAGTGAGGGTGCGTGCATCCTACCCAGACGGCTATCTCTAGGAATGAAGTAAGTAAATCTTTCAAGGTAAAAATAAACACCCAACTGTCATCTCTAAGCAAGTCGGAAGGGGTTTGGGGTCACCAGAGGAGGGAGCCTTGGTGCAAGGAATGAAGAGGCTGGCCACAAAGTCTGTGTTGGGGGGCCGAGGAACTCCAGAGGAGCCCTCCCGAGCAAACCTCAGGTCCAGGTCGGTGTTTATCATCATAAAATGGGAGGTAGAATAAAAGCTGCTTGCCTGACATTAGCCCTGATTGGGGAGGAGATGGGGAAGGTCAGGTAGAACGTCTCCACCTTTATTTTTGCAGCACTGCAGACCTTGAGCAGAACAGCTGCCTCCAGCATCAAGACACCTTTGGAATCCAGAGAATCTTATTATTATTATAACTTTTTTGCAGTTTTGGGGCGGGGCTGGGTTTGAACCTGCCACCTCCGGCATATGGGGCCGGTGCCCTACTCCTTCGAGCCACAGGCGCCGCCCTGGGATCTAGACGATCTTCACCATAAGTATTAGTGCCACACCTCACGTCTACATTTTCTCTCGGAGGCCAGTTTTCTGATCCGTACGCACACAACTCACATGCCATTCTCGTGGTTCTCCGGGTCTCTCAAGCAGGAAGCGAGTCTTACGCTAAAGATCGGGACTCAGTTTCCCCTACACAAGTCTGTGCTTCAGGCCTGACCAAGTCCAATGTTAGGCAGAAAGGAAACAAAATATGCCTCGCCCTTTATCCTCTCCCCTCTCTTTCCTCTTCTGCTTTCTCTTTGCTTTTCTTTGCCTTCTCTCTTCTCCTTCCTTCCCCCCCTCCCCACCCTGCCTTCCTATTTTCTGTCTCTTCTCAATTTGATGTCTCTTGTCCTTCCCCTGCCTGCTTGCCCTTTGCTTGGGGAAAGACATCTTTGCTGAGAGGTGGAATAAAATTCTGCCTTTTTTGTTCCTTTCTCTTCCTTCTCTTTCCTCATTAGCCATTCGTGTTCTGGGGGACTCGAGAGCACATTTGCCAAAAGCCTGTGTTCCCCTCGCCAAGCCAGAGCGGAAGCCACAGCAGGAGGCAGACCTGGCGGATGGGGGCCTTGCCAGGATCGCAGACTGAGTAGGATTGGGGTGGCTTCGTTTTTCTTTTCTCTCTTTAAAAAAGAACGGTCTGACAAAGTCTCCCAGAGGCTGTGCTTTCTGATTTGTTTCTGACAAAATCAGGCCCGTTGAATACAAGCCGATCAGCTATTTGAGCTCGTTGAATACAAGCCGATCAGCTATTTGAGCTGTCAGGACATGTACGGGCCCCCAGTGTGGCCCTGCCATTTGGACCAGAGAGAGCCTTGGCACAGGCTCCTGACAGATAGACCGGGGGCATTGGCTGTGCAATCAGTGAGGCCTCCTCACCTTTCATCAGTGAGGACGCCTTGGGAAGCAGGTGCTTTGCTCCCGTACATATTGCTGAGTCGCACTTGAACTTGCTTCTCCTGTTGCTAGCTCTGTCTGTCCTTCCAGATGTTTTCTAAAGTCAATACGGTGGTCAGGGGAGGAGCCTGTGGTCATTTCCAAGACAGGTAGCTGGAGCTTCCTTGCTGCTGCTGGCTTATCGGTCAGGCCCATCAGCGTGACCTTGTTAGCCCGAGACTGTATCTCACTGTCAGTTTGCGCAAACCCAGATACTGGGAGGAACCTTGCCTTAAAAAGGGCACAGACGCTGGCAGCCCCCAAGTGTGACTTTGTCTTATCATCCTCTGAGACGTGACCCTACCGTGGAGGGAGGGCTGGAGGTCTCTTCTCAGGTTGTAGCAAGCAGGGAAGAAAATCTGACATGAAAACAAGGATAAACAGGCGAAGCTTTCATCCTAAGACAAGTACCCTGAGATATTTTGAAGTCTACTCATCCCATCAGATTCCCGCTTTTTTAAAGGTTAAGGGAGATGTACTGAAGTGGACGCTGAGGAATTGAGTTCACCTCACTGAAAACCTACAACGATAAGCTGATTATTCAGACGTCCTTTCCCCATGAGCTTCAAAATAAACAATGCTTCGTTTCCATGCCCAGACACCAAACTGTAAAATCTGCAAATCTGAAGTTGGTGGTCTCTTACCGAACTCTTGCAAGCACACTTTCTATTCTGCCCTGATAGTTCTGATCTCTTAAAGGTTTTTTTGAATTGAATAAATAAAATGTAACCTGCAGGCTTTGGCAGGGTTAGATGCAATCCCATCAGTTACAGAGCTTCTGTAATCACCTTCCCCGTTCAGAAGAAATGGAGGGTAAGGCATGCGATCGTAATGCTGTTTCTCTGCTGAGCTTGTGTTTAAGAATTTTTTTTTTAAGTTAACAGAGAAAGGTAGCCCCTTCTGAGGCCGCAGCACCTTTGTAAAACCCATCAGGTAGAGGGTTAGGAGCAGGCCAAGTCGTTTTCAGTGGCAGGGTGCAAAGTCAAGGGCATGGTGGGAAATGAGACTCAGCAAAGACAGACTCCCGTCCACAGCTATATTTTCCAGGAAAGGATCACTTCTTCCTGGGGAAGAGAAATGTGTGAATGGAACAGTCTCTGTCAAGCTGCTGTAGCTTCCAGAGGTCTTTAAGGTACTAAAAGGGAATTTGGGAATTTATTTCCCATCATTGAGCTTTGTGCCCCATGTTTGGAGACTAAGTGGTTATTTTAATGATAGGCATTTAAAATGATAATAAATTGAACTTACGCTGGTCGGATAGGGGATAGTCCCTGTTACAGCAAAAAGGGTCTGAAATAGTAACAAAACCATGGAAGGAAGGTTAAGGCTGAGGAGTCAGTTAGGGAACTATGGTTGTGTGCAACAGAGACCAACTCTGGTTAACATCACCAAAGAAACCCTTCATGGAAGTGTAAGGGGTGACTCTTAGAAGAAAGCTGAAGAATTTGCTTCTCAGAAGAGACAGGAGAGAAGGGAGCTATGGAAATTTGGGTGTCAGTTGCTTCAGGGTATTGGAGTTGGAATAAATTGATTCTAGCCACTTTCTCTGTTTGTATCACTGTGCTCACCATTCAAGTTCTTGGAAGCGTCTGAATGGTCCGTCTTAGGTCACCCGGCCCTCTTTCTCCTTGGCCGTGGGAGGGTAGGCATGTTGATAAGTAATCTTACCAATGCTGTGTACAGTGTCAGAAGGTATTATTACCACCAGAAGCAGGAGTGTTCTAATCAGGAAAGGATGCTGGATGTTATCAAAAGCCTTTTTTAAGTTAGCAGAGAAAGGTAGCCCCTTCTGAGACCTCAACACCTTTGTAAAATCCATCAGATAGAATGTTAGGAACGTGCCAAGTTGTTTTATATGAGAGAATCATATGGTCTTTGTTTTTGATTTTATTTATGTGGTGTATTACATTTATAGATTGACGTATGTTGAAGCAACCTTGTGACCCTGGGCTAAAACCAACTTGATCGTGGCGTATAATGTTTTTGATATGTTGTTGGATGTCATGTATGTGGAGAAAAGGGAACATTTCCACACTGCTGGTGGGATTGCAAACTAGTATAACCTTTATGGAGAATCCTCAAGGAATTAAAAGTTGATCTTCCATTTGGTCCTGCAGTCCCATTACTAGGTATCTACCCAGAAGAACAAAAATCATTTTGCCACAAAGATATTTGCACCAGAATGTTTATTGCGGCCCAATTCAGAATTGCCAAGTTGTGGAAGCAACTCAAATGCCCATCTACCCACGAATGGATTAACCAACTGTGGTATATGTACACCATGGAATACTATTCAGTCATAAAAAGATGGAGACTTTACCTCTTTTATGTTTACCTGGATGGAGTTGAAACACATTCTTCTTAGTAAAGTATCTCAAGAATGGAAAAAAAAAATCCAATGTACTGAATACAATTATGAAACAATATATAAACATTTACATACTCATACGAATGATAAAATACAAATTTGGGCTAGCGGGCGGTGGGGGGGAAGGGGGAGAGGGAGGAGGTTGACTGGTGGGAGGAGGGGAGGGCATTTTGTGGGATCTCACCTAATGTGCACAATACAATGGTATATTTCAAAATAAGAATACATTTTAATGTCTTACCACAAAAAGTAAATAAGGGGATGGATATGTCAATCGGTTTGATTTAAGCATCCCACATTATATATCAAATCATCACATTTTGCTCCATATATGGGCGGCACCTGTGACTCAGCGAGTAGGGCACCGACCCCATATACCAAGGGCTGCAGGTTCAAACCCGGCCCTGGCCGAACTGCAGCAAAAATTAGCCGGGCGCTGTGGTGGGCGCCTGTAGTCCCAAAGGGTACAGTTACGTAACTGAACGGGAGGCTGAGGCAAGAGAATCGCCTAAGCCCAGGAGTTGGAGGTTGCTGTGAGCAGTGACTCCACAGCACTCTACCGAGGGCGATAGAGTGAGACTCTGTCTTCACAAAATAATAATAATAATAATTAAAAAAAAAAAAAAAAAGAACCAGGTGTGGAAGTTGGGCCGGTACCACTGCAGTCGGAGGCAGCAGTGACTTACTGTGTATTCTGCACGTGTGAAATTTGTGCTGTGGTTCCAGCACGCAGGTCGTCACTGCACTGAGCTCTCAGAGCAGAAAGGGAAAGAACTTCCCCCAAGATCTGTGTGTGGGGGGCTCAAGATCGAGCTGAAGCAAGAACGAGACTGTGAACTTCCCTCCGATAAATACTGACAAACGTCTGTGTGAGGACTGTGGACTCTCTGAGAAAGACCCTGTTCATATTTGCAGATCCCTTTACTATTTACAAAACACTTTATAGCCACCATTTTCTCATCTGTTTCAACCACGAGAGAGGTGCAGAGGGGTGGGTATTCTTATCTCTATTTTGAAAGCTGGGTATGAAGCTTTAATAAGATGGCCTTTAAAAAAGAAATGTTGTTCCCATCCAGCCCATCACAAAGGCAATGTCATTGGTTTCCTACTTGGAAGTGGTGCCCCTCAGACCATTTACTTCAAGGGCTTGTTACATAGACGGAGAGAGGGTGTGTAATGTTGAGAAAGAAGATTAAAACCTGGTTTCAGACATAGTACACCACATGTAACTCAAAAGTATTTGAACAATTTAAATAAAAATGCAATATATTCCTAAAGCCAAACTCTACTTTCTCAGGCTCTTAGAACGTTTAGAATTCTAGGAATGTCGTTTTCAAAAATCCCAAACATTCCAGTCCCTTCCTAATGTCTGTTGTGACGTTGCCAAAATTTGGGCTTTCCAGATAATACCATATCCCACCAACACCCTTTAGATTTATAACTCTCCACTGAAAGGGCAAGAAAGCAATTTTTCTGCCCCCACCATGACAACCAGGGGACATCGGCAACATGTCCAGATATCTTTTTTTTTTTTTTTGAGACAGAGCCTCAAGCTGTCACCCTGGATAGAGTGCTGTGGCATCACAGCTCACAGCAACCTCCAATTCCTGGTCTCAAGCAAGTCTCCTGCCTCTGCCTCCCAAGTAGCTGGGACTACAGGCACCTGCGA
>CAUYON010127400.1:0-47429 GCA_963573935.1 Arctocebus calabarensis | reverse complement strand
ACTTTATAGTTTTTATAGCAAAAATTATACATTTCTACAACTTTTCACAGCCATTTTTAAACTTTTTTTTTTTTTTTTTGAGACAGAGCCTCAAGCTGTTGCCCTGGGTAGAGTGCTGTGGCATCACAGCTCACAGCAACCTCAAACTCCTGGGCTTAAGCGACTCTCTTGCCTCAGTCTCCCAAGTAGCTGGGACTACAGGCACCCGCCACAATGCCTGGTTATATTTTGGTTGTAGTTGTTGTTTGGCAGGCCTGGGCTGGATTTGAGCCCACCAGCTTTGGTGTATGTGGCTGGAGCCTTAGTTGGTTCAGCTACAGGCGCCGAGCCTTTAAATTTTATTTTTAACCTTGTCTTGGAGCCTGTGGCTCAACTGGCTAAGGCTCCAGCCATGTACACCTGAGTTGGCGGGTTCAAATCCAGCCCGGGCCTGCCAAACAACAATGATGGCTGCAACCAAAAAATGGTTGGGCATTGGGGGGAGACTCACTTGAGCCCAGGAATTGGAGGTTGCTGTGAGCTGTGATGCCACAGCACTCTATGCAGGGTAACAGCTTGAGGCTCTGTCTCAAAAAAAAAAAAAATTATTTTTAACCAATTTTAGACCAATAGAAAAGTTGCAAAAAACAATAGAGAATTCCTTTATACCTTCACCTCACTTCTTCTAGTATAGTAATCAAAAGCAGGACATTAACAATGGTATAAAACTAGACTACAGATCTTCGTATTTGTTGGTGTGCCTACTAATGTTCTTTTTCTAATTCTAGGATCCTATCTTGCAGTTAGTTATTTCTCGTCTTTTCCAGTTTGTAAGAGTTGGTCAGTCTCCCCTCATCTTTCAGGATCTTGATATTTTTAAAGAATAATGAATAATGGGCATCTACTTTTAGAATGTCCCTCAAGTTGGGTTTATGTTACTCTGTTTTCTCAGATTACAGATTGTGCATTTTTGACAAGAACACAGAACTGATATTGTGTACTTCTTAGAGCATCTTATTAAGGGGTTGGTGATAGTGATATATCTTGCACTAATGATGTAAACTTGGGTCACTTGCTTAAGGTGCCAGGTTCTCCTGTCAAGCTACTGCCTTTCCCATTTTAGTTGAAAGATTTTTTGGGGGAAGATAACTATCTTTATTTTCAGACTGCAAATAATCTGCTTTTTTTCAAACTTTCACCTACTAATTGAGGTCCATTCTTCAGTGGACCTTTGTCTGCAGCAGTGATGATTTCTTTTTTCCTTTCTCTCACTACCTTAATTAAGTAGACTCTTCCATGCAGAATAACTGTCCTTTCTTTCCCATTTGTTAGATTATTTGTGCATGTCAGTATGGATTCATAGACACTGATTTTCTCTGTGGGTTAAAATTCAATATTATCTTTTTGTTGTTTTTGTTGCTGAATCATTCCATCTTTGACCTTTAAGAGCTCCTTCATTTTGGCTTCTGTTTTCTTATAAAAGGCTCCATACTTTTTTTTTGGCCTGGGCTGGCTTTGAACCCACCACCTCTGGCATATGAGGCTGGCGCTCTACTCTTTGAGCCACAGGCGCCACCCCCATACTTTCTTTCTTTTTTTTTTTTGTGGACTACTTCCTTACTTTATAGCACTGCAAGGTATTCCAGGCTCCTCTTTTTCCCTGACAAGCCCTAGCTCCTTTATTGAAGTACAGTGTGGAGAAATCAAGGTATGAATGCTAGCATGTTCATTACTGCCAAAATGTCATTGCTATGAGTCTCAGTGAGGAGACATAAGAAATATATGTATGAATATTAACCCAGGGACATAAAAGCGTTTGTAAACCTGTGTCTGTCGCTTTTTTAAAATATCAGTTTATACTGATACTTCTGATTCTGATCCAATGGCATAGGGCTCGTTTTAGCATTTCCTTATTCTTAACTTTTCTTTAGCAGTGAGAAACTCAGTTCTCATTATCTGCAATATATTTACAAATTCATTTAATTACTGTATACACATCAAATAGTTTCAGAATGCTACTCATACACCTTTTTGGGTTTTATTAACATTTATTAACTAGATGACAGCATTTAGGTACAGTTCTTTTTATCTTTAGCCTTAAAGTATCCAGTCATGATACTGTTCTCCATCTCTTCTTGGGGTTAGTTCTCTTCTACACTGGCTAAGTGTACGTTTGTAATTCATCTGTAATACCGAAAGGCTCATTTGTTTAATGTTCTATTCCCTTTGGTTTCCCTCCACATTCTAGTTGGTTTTATTTGGGTCTTTTGGGTAAAGAGTAGGTGACAGGTGCCTATGGTTCTGAGCGTGGAGGCTGCGCAGAAACATGTTTGGAGCATTGCCATGCCCTCTCCATCTCTGTTACACTGTTTCCATTCCCCTTCTTCTGCCCTTTTCCTACCCATTCCCTCTGCATCTGTGTTACACTGTTTCCATTCCCCTTCTTCTGCCCCTTTCCCACCCATTCCCTGTCCATCTCTGTTACACTGTTTCCATTCTCCTTCTTCTGCCCCTTTCCCACCCATTTCCTGTCCATCTCTGTTACACTGTTTCCATTCCCCTTCTTCTGCCCTTTTCCCACCCATGCCCTGTCCATCTCTTTTACGCTGTTTCCATTCCCCTTCTTCTGCCCTTTTCCCACTCATGCCCTCTCCATCTCTGTTACACTGTTTCCATTCCCCTTCTTCTGCCCTTTTCCCACCCATTCCCTGTCCATCTCTGTTACACTGTTTCCATTCCTCTTCCTTTGCCCCTTTCCCACCCATTCCCTGCAGGTAGCCATTTTCTTTAGTTTCTGTATTATCCTTTCTGTATTTCTTTTGAACAAATGAGCAGAGATGTGCAGTAGCTTTTAAAATCTGTTTTCTATTATAGAAGTAATGTATATTCATTGTAAAACAACTTGATATTAGAAAAATAAATAACTGATACGTATTCTTATCCATATTAGATTTTAAGGGCATATATTTATATATAGGATCTAATTGTTTTTGTTTAATTTGACTAAAATGTATTGAATCATTGATCTTTATATTGAGCTGTCTCTGTTGTGTACTTTATAATTCCTTGTTCTACAGATTTAGCATTATTTTGAGCACTCCATGGATAATTTTTTTTTTTTTGAGACAGAGTCTCACTTTGTCACTCTCAGTAGAGTGTCATGGTCTTATAGCTCACAGCATCCTAAAACTTCTGGGTTCAAGGGATCCTCTTGCCTCCGCCTTCTGAGTAGCTGGGACTATTGGCACCTGCCACAACTGCTGGCAATTATTTAGAAACAGGCCTTGCTCTTGCTCAGGCTGGTCTCGAACTCCTGAGCTCAAGCAGTACACCTGCCTCAGTCTCCCAGAGTGCTGGGATTACAGGCTCCACGGATAATTTTTTGTTCCTTAAGACACCTGTGATACGTGGAAATTTTGTAGGATTGAGGAATCAGAATGCTAAATTTGTACTTTGGTTTTTCTGTTTATCAGCAATGATGGGAACTTCAATAAAAAACCTAACATTTCCAAGCCTCAGATACTTCATTTGTAAAACAGTTTTGAAAGTTCTTCTGGGACAAAAAACTGTTACTTTCTCAGTGATTTTAATATAGTTCAGGGGCACCTTGGGGAAGATTGTTTTTGGAGAAGTGATGTCAGATGTACTTAGATGTGATTTCATTTGTAGTACCTTGCAGAAGCTGGCTGGACTGCGGAAGGAAGAGTGGTAGGAGTGACCCAGCCTCGGAGAGTGGCTGCTGTTACAGTGAGTTCCTTTTTGTATTGCAAAGATTCTCTCTGTGTCTTCTACTTATGTGAATTTTTTTACTTCCTAAAAGCTACAAATAAATAGAAGTTACTTCTTAAGAATTCCATTTAGTTTAAAAAGAACTATGATTCGAATATTTTTATAAAATTGATACCTGTACATTATGATCCATTTTAAGTAATAAAGTGCTAAGGAAATAAAAACAAATTGTAAAAATCCCAAATTTCACCATTCACCACAAACATCATGAATATTTATGAACATCATTCCAAGCTTGTCTTAAAGATAGAGATGAATGATTGACTGGCTGAGTAGAAATAATTTTATGAAAAGGAATCATAAACATATATTTGCTTTTGATGAATTTTATAAAAGAAGAGACTTAAATTAAAAAAGAGTAGTTACTAAGCTTTAGTTTTCATCACCACAAGAGAATTTGTTATCACTTGAAAAATAAGAAAAAAGATTACAAAAAAACTTCAAGATGTTATTTTTCAGACTACCTGGTACGGTTTCCTGTTATGAAAGAAGAAATTAGTATACATATTATTCTCTCAACTCTCCCTCCCTCCATTTGTTATATAGTTGTTATTGTCATTTCATGATTTATAAGATATATGTTCTTAATCATAATTCCCATAGGTGTTTAACCTTTATTCTATTGTAAATGGATTGAATACTTATCAATTATTTTCTAGGGTTTTGCCAACCCTGAATTGCATGGTTCACTTGGCTACATTTTATCATTAGGTAATTTTTAAAAGCATGCTTGAGAATATTCAATCCTGTCCTTTGTTGATTTAAAAATTTTGATTCACACCCTCCTTTCCTGGGAACTGTGCGGACTTTGCCTCACTGCCTTTTGGCGTCTGAAGTCCGGCAGGGATTTTCCCACTACTTTCTTATCTTACTTTTTCTACTTGAATGCTTTATAAGATTGCTTTGTCATCAGGATGTACCTGATTATTTTATCTCAGTGTTTCCTAAACATAGAAAAACTCTTGGTTAATCTTCAGGTTCAATTCAATCTTTATATTGGGCAAATTTTCTTCTATTATATTTTGTCATACTTTTCTGTTAATTTGTTCTCTTTTTCTAAAGATATCAATTAAGTATGGCCAAGTGCAGTGTCTCACACCTGTAATCCTAGCACTTTGGGAGTCCGAGCAGGTAAATTGCCTGAGCTCACAGGGTTGAGACCAGCCTGAGCAAGAGTGAGACACACCCCCCTCTCACCACCCCCCTCTAAGAAAACAGCCGGGTGTTGTGGCGTGTGCCTGTAGTCCCTCCCTACTCGGGAGGCTGAGGCAAGAGAATCTCTTAAGCCCAAGAGTTTGAGGTTGCTGTGAGCTATGACACCATGGTACTCTACTGAGGATGACAAAGTGGGAAAAAATAAAAATATCAACTAAGTGTATGTTGGATCTCCTTTGTTCGTTTTTAATATTTATCATCATCTGTGGAATCATCTACTCTCTCCAGTTTGTGGAGTTTCTTCAAGCCTATCCACTAAGTCCGTGGTTGTTTTTAGTAAAATTTATTCTAGTTTGGTTCCTTTACATTTCTACCTTAGTCTCACAGTCTTGTCTGTGAAAGATGTTTTCTTTTTTTTTTAATAGACAGAGAAGTGCATATTTACAGGGAGAGGAGATATTACAATACATCACAAATTTTAAAAGCAGATAATGCCACAAACATGAAAAAAAATCCAAAAAACCAACATTTTATCAACTAACTGCCTGATATTGCTGTAAACCTTTTTTTCCTGCAACTTCTGGCTATGTTCTGTTGATCACCTCTTCAAGTGACAGTGATTTTCTGTTATTTTTCTTTAGAGACAATAGAGCAACAACATTCTCGTCCCTTCAGTATGGCCGATTCACATTTGCTTTTTATTGTTGACAGTGTAGAAGTTCTCTTAGCTTTGTAACTTGTTATTTGTAGCATTGTGTAAATTTTGGAAAAACTTCTCTTTAGCTTCTTTCCTGTCTAAGACTTCCACAGACTATCTTCTGGCTTCTTTTTTTTGAGATCTCATTTCTCCTTGATTCTCTTCTGACTTTGTACTTCTTCCTTTAACCTTTTTTTAGCTTCATTTTGTGATTTCTTTGAAACAGGATTTCTTGTACTTCCAGCACTCTGGGAGGCTGAGGCAGATGGATTGCTTGAGGTCACAAGTTTGAAACCAGCCTGAGTAAGAATGAGACCCTGTCTCTACAAAATAGCTGGGCATTGTGGCGGGTGCCTGTATTCCCAGCTATTTGGGAGGCTGAGGCAAGAGTTTGAGGTTGCTGTGAGCGGTGGTGCCATAGCACTCTACCAGAGGCAAGAAAGTGATCATCTTGTCTTCAAAAAAAAAGGAAAAACAGGATTTCTTTGGCTGAATTCTACTTCTGTTTCTCGGGATAATACCTTTAAAATTTCATTGAAATTGCTTTTTTGCTTACATTCCTTTCCTCTTTATAGTCCTTCTTTCCTGATCAGCTTTCATGCAATGGGCTTGTGTTGATACTCTTATCATAATTACTCATCTTTGAATAGTCCCTTATCCCCTGCAGAATTGTGAGGTTGTGTTAGTTTGAATAATGAATAGCCTCTTTTCCAAGCTGTTGTCTTCTTGTGTGTGGGGGGGAATTAAATTCTTTTGGTACTTTGACTTGGGATTTTGATACTTGCCACCTACCTCCTGCCTTTGCCCAATCCTCTTTGTTTATGATTCTTTGTTATCAATGTGAGCTGCTATTGTAACATTTGCTTTGTCTCCTTGGCCTGAACACTCTCTCATTTCTTGTCTTTCTAATACAGGGATTGTGGTACTGCCTTTTAGGGTGGTGACGCTTATTTCAAGGAACCCAGTGGTCTGCACTGGTGTGAGGTGGCCTGGGCCTCCTTTCTTTTCCTTTTTCTTTTTTTTTTCTTGAAACAGAATCTCACTATGTCACCCCTCAGTAGAGTGCTGTGGCATCATAGCTCATAGCAACCTCAGACTCGGGCTTAAGCGATTCTCTTGCCTCAGCTTCCCAAGTAGTTGAGACTATAGGCACCTGCCAAAATACCCAGCTATTTTTTTTTTGGTTGTAGGTGTCATTACTGTTTGGCAAACCTGGGCTGAATTAGAACCCTCCTTTCTTCTAGATTCAGACCTCACAGTGTTTGGCAGCTGTGCTTCCTGGTGTACATTTGGGCTTGTGGCTATCTCCTTCTTTTATTGAAGGTGAATTTTTTTGTGGATAATGTGTTTTAATTCTTTTGTTGTTTTTAAATTAGCTTTGAGAGAAGGAAGTGGGGGTGAAATAAATTGCCATTTTACCTGGATAAGAAACTAATTCTATTTCCCCAGGTTATTTTGACTGTATATGGAGTTTTAATTATTGTGTAATCCTTTTCCCAAAGTCCATTTTCAACTGGTGTTCAAATTAGAAATTATTGATAAACATTTTATAGGTTCTGCCTGACTCTGTGTGTGTGTATAATAATGGGGTAACAATTTGGAAACTATTTTGCAATGCTAGAGTTAACCTTTTATGTCACTGAAAGATGCCTCAGTTACCTAAAAATTAAAACAGTTTTTCCTTCTTGTGGTTTGAAATACTAGCTCTTAATCAGCTTGCATTTTAGCTTCAAAATGTCCATGAAACCACAAGCTTTCTCTTGAAAGAACAAAGAGCGTATAAATTAACTGGATAATATTAATAGAGCTGCCAAGTTTGAAATGCTGCGTCTCAGAAGGTACTTTGTGTGCAGACTAAAATCTGAAAACAATCTTTGAGCCTAAAAACAGATTGCATAAGCTACTGCTTGATTTCCACAAGAGGCAGTTAGTCATGACTGTGTTTGTTGGACTTATGTGCTATAGGTTTGGCTGTAAGACCAGGCCCTCCTTGACCCCATGATTCAGAACAAGCTCTAATGCCTGTCTTCAGTCTCCTCATTTGTAAATATGAGGGAGTCTTGCTTGTCTCAAGCGCTTGTGCATATTTAATAAGATACAATTTGTGAAGGTTTAGGGCACAGTACTTGACAGAAAAGTAGGTGCTGAATGACTGGCTATCAAAAAGATAATGTTTGTCCAGTCCAATTGATGAGGTTATTAAGAGCAAAACTTAAATGATGAGAGATTGAAAAGCCAGCAGAACCAGCCAGCATAGTGTAGTGGATACAGTGGCATGCCATCATGGTGGTGACATAGGTTTGAGTCCCAGGCAGGTGGGTTAGGTAGGTTAGGTATGCCATGCCAACAGTCTAGGGGCAGAGCTAGGCACAATGATGGGAGGACGAGGGGAAAAGAAAAAGCCAATAGATTCTGAGCTACCTTTGGGAGTAGGAAAAAAAAAAATCCAGTAGAAAATGACGTAGTGTGGGCTGCGCCTGTGGCTCAAGGAATAGGGCACTGGCTCCAGCCAAAAACTGTAAAAAAAAAAACCAAAACAATGACATAGTGTGATTATAAATGGTAATTTTTTTTAAAAAGTCGGAAAATAAGAATACATACTTTTTAGAGAAAATGTGCATAAATAGCAAAGTAATAAGAATAAACAAGGATGGGCATTGTGGCAGGTGCTGATAGTCCCAGCCTCTTGCTTAAACCCAGGAGTTTGAGGTTACAGTGAGATAGGATAATGCACTGCACTGTAGCTCAGTGACAGAGCAAGACCCTGTATCAAAAAGAGAAAAGAATAAATAGGTTTGGCTTTTACTTTATAGACCCATAAAATGATTATATTTCTATGAGTGGGATTCGTTTATGTTCATTCTGTTTTCTCTACAAGTTCCCATTATCTCTGTATACACATTCTCTGTTTGTACCATTTCCCAAGATTTATAGCGTAATGTGTAGGGTTGAAATTGAAACAATAACAGAACTGTCCTGGTGAAGTGCTGGTTATTGGGGAAATACAGTCATCAGAGGCAAAAAGCAGTGTAGGATGAATGTCTGGTTTCATGAGATATTTTGGAAAACTACACGGCGTAGACCAACTGCTAGGTGATTGATTCTAACCTACCTAACCCACCTGCCTGGGACTCAAACCTATGTCACCACCATGATGGCATGCCACTGTATCCACTACACTATACTGGCTGGTTCTGCTGGCTTTTCAATCTCTCATCATTTAAGTTTTGCTCCCACATCTGTAATTTCAAGTCACTAGGCAGAGCCACTTCTGACCCACATCTGCTCTTTAGTTTCTTACACACTGATGGGCAGATAATTTCCGGTTGTACTTGGCTTAGAAGCTGAGTGCAGGGAGCCTCTGCGCTCCTGAGCCCGGGCTGCTGGGGTGGACAGGCTGCATCAGTACGCTGCCTCAGGACTCCTCAGCACCCTGGAAGTGGGTGGCCTGGGGGAGAGGAGGTTGCTTCCCCTGTGAAAGAGGGAGACTGAACTCCTTCCATCCCTGGTGTGTGTGTCCCTGGGAAACCTCTATTTAATATCGGGTCCCCTTGGTTCTTTTCAGTTAGGTAGTTAGTAGTGAACATTAAACTCTGTATTTTCTTTTATTTTTATTTTATTTTATTTTATTTTTTTTTGAGACAGAGCCTCAAGCTGTCACCCTGGGTAGAGTGCCGTGGCATCACAGCCCACAGCAACCTCTAATTCCTGGGCTCAAGCGAGTCTCTTGCCTCTGCCTCCCAAGTAGCTGGGACTACAGGCGCCCGCCTGCCACAACGCCCGGCCATTTTTTGGTTGCAGCCGTCATTGTTGTTTGGCGGGCCCTGGGGCTGGAGTCGAACCCGCCAGCTCAGGTGTACGTGGCTCGCGCCTTAGCCCGCTGAGTCACAGGCGCTGAGTCTGTATTTTCGTGTTTTTTTTTTTTTGTATTTTCTTTTAAATGAAACTGAATGATAAGCATTATTACTCTTCTGCTTTTATGTTTATTATTTTAAATATTTTCTATTGTTGCGTTAATACCCTCTGAATAGCCCTTTTAGAGGAGTGCAAAGATTTTGCCTTGTTTTCTCTTTCTTACATTCACCTTTCATTTGTCAGATATTGGTGGGGGAAATTCTATCTGTAGATAGGATTTATGGTCTTCATAATATATTATTGATTTTGTCTCTACTTTTACTTTATTATGTTGGCTTAGATTTTTAATCTTCTTATGTACTCATCCACCCTTTTCTCCCAAATCTGTGTTCTTGTCCTCACTTCCCTTTAGTGATTCTAATAGCTGTGACCCTGGTGTGAATTGTTTAGGTATCTGGTTCTTGTTTGCTTTTTGGAGATAGAGTCTCAAGCTGTTGCCCTGGGTAGAGTGCTGTGATGTCAACAGCACACAGCAACCTCAAACTCTTGAGCTTAAGCGATTCTCTTGCCTCAGGCTTCCAAGTAGCTGGGACTGTAGGCTCCCGCCGCAATGGCTGGCTATTTTTTGCTGTTGTTGAAGTTGTCATTGTTGTTTTAGCTGGTACGGGCCGGGTACAAACTTGCCAGCCTTGGTATATGTGGCCAGTGCCCTACCCAGTGACCTACGGGCACTGCCAGGTATCTGGTTCTTGAAGCCTTATCCTTTGTCTTCAAAGTGAAATGAACTTGGCCCAGTGTTGAATTTGACCATTTCTGTTCTCCTGCCTTCATGGTCCAGTGTAAACCAATCTGGAGATGAAAAGTTGTTGCTGGTTGATGTGCTCTTTCTACGGGAACAGGATGAATCTTACTTATTTTACTTGCCTTTTTGCTTTGGCCACCAAATTTAGAGCTGAACTCATGGCTCAACTTTAAAAACATTGGCATATCTATGTTTTTAAATTTTGCTCATGGTCCTTGATATTTTTTCTGTAATTTATTTGATGTTCATCTTTAAAAGTAACTGTTATCTTTAAGTAATTAAAATCTTTAAGTAACTATTTTTGTTGTGTGTGTTCTTATAAGTTGCCCCAGGACTATTACAGAATGAAGCATAATACATAAATATATCAGTTAATACATAGCAAAAATTATATCAGGCTTGTTCTCTAATAACCTGCTCCTTTCTTGTTTTCACTGTGTTCATAAACTATTTGAAAAACAAATGACTTTTATTTTTATTTATTTATTTTTGAGACAGAGCCTCAAGCTGTCACCCTGGATAGAGTGCTGTGGCATCACAGCTCATAGCAACCTCCAATTCCTAGGCTCAAGCGAGTCTCTTCCTCTGCCTCCCTAGTAGCTGGGACTGCAGACGCCCGCCACAACGCCTGGTCATTTTTTGGTTGCAGCCGTCATTGTTGTTTGACGGGTCCAGGCTGGATTCGAACCCGCCAGCTCAGGTGTACATGGCTGGCGCCTTAGCCCACTGAGCCACAGGCGCTAAGCCAATAAATGACTTTTAGATTTTCCATAGTATGTGCTCTGTGCAGTAATTTCTGTGTCTCTATTTTCAGCATGATCTTTCTTCCCAAAGGTTGCAGGGAGAGTAGCTGAGGAAAGGGGTGCAGTGCTGGGCCATGAGGTGGGCTACTGCATTCGCTTTGATGACTGCACTGACCTGCTGGCTACGCGAATTAAGGTGAAGTTCTCAAGCTGCTTTTCCAAGTGTAAACAGGAAAGAAGATTATTTGGGGGGAATTTAAAACAAGTAGCTCTTGCTGTTGTACATGGTACCTTCCTGCAGAAAGCGTAGGAAATCATCCTGGCCCTCAGGGACGTTAGTCTGCTGGGAGGTACAGAACTCTTTCAAAGAGACCTTGAATTTCAGCCCAGAAAGGAGCTTGGAAGTAAGGTTTAGCCCTTGGTTCTATAGATGACGAGGTAGAGAGCCTAGGAGGTTGAATGACTTGCCTTTTTAATTTGCCCATCAGTGATCAAATCAGGAATCAAAGCTGTCTTTTCAGCTAGGAGCCTAGGAGGTTGAACGACTTGCCTTGTTAATTTGCCCATCAGTGATCAAATCAGGAATCAAAGCTGTCTTTCCTCATGAGTGTTATTGTTTTGTCCCTAACTCAGATAGCTATCTAATTATAAAAACAAGCCTGTAAAAGACTTAAAAACAGAGAAAAAGTAGTATAAATCGATAAAGTGTAAAATTCATAATTATTCTTTGCATTAGTTAGAACTTTCCATTTTTACGTGATAAAGGATTTTATAGGTGTGTTCTTTGACCTAGTTGCTAATGTTAAAATAGTTAGTATCAATAGTAATTAGTGTATAATCACCTCTGCAGATCGCCTCTGTAATCACTGCATACCACAGTGCCAGAGTCAAAGTCTAATCAGATAGTGCAATGAAACAGTAAATGAAGATGCTTCGATGAAATGAAAATTGGTTATTAGAATCTTGTTTATTTTTCATTTTGCCACAGAGAAATATTTAAAATAAACCAGATGAGCTAAATGAACAATGTAATGATTTGTAAAAATGTGAACCTTGTTTTCCAAATTTGAGTCTTTCATGAAAAGTTTTTATATTGCATTTGGTTATAATTTTAAGGTACTCAGTTCTTGACTAGTGATTTGACATTTGGTGGCAAATTCTTATTTGTTTCCCTGTGTATGTATGTGATAATAACAAGTCCAAGAAAAATATGGAAATCTATCTTAAAAACACTTATGCTCCAGCATGCATGGGGATGTTTAACAGCAACCAAAACCAAATTCAGTACTTTAATGAGGCTATTATGGCATGTTTCTGAAGCAATTCATAAGCGTTAGTCCTAAATTATATTAGTTGCCAATCCTTACACACTACTGGGTGCTCAGTCCTGTGCTAAAACCTTTACATGTATAATTGGCCCTTCACGTTTTTGGTTTCTGTATCCACAACTAACCTGGAATCCAAAATATTTAAAACAACAATAAAAAGTAACAAATGACAATAAAAAATAATTCAAATAAAAAACAACATAGTGTAACAAATATTTACTTAACATTGACATTTTATTTGGTATTATAAGTAATCTAGGGAAAATTTAAAGTACACTGGAAGATATGTGTAGGTTATATGCAGACAAGCCATTTTATATAAGGGGCTTGAACATCCCAAAGATTTTGGTGTCTTCAGGGGTTAGGGCTTTGGAGCTAATCCCCTGAGAATACTGTGGAAAAGCTGTACTGTCTCATTTAGTTCTCACAATAACCCAGTGAGGTACGCACTTTTACACATGAGAAATCAGGTAACTTGCCCAAGGTTCAGACAGCTAGTAAGAAGTAGAGCCAGGATCTAAACTCCCAGCAGTCTGACACCATAGTCTATGTTTTCAACTTGACCCCTTCATCTAGAGTCCCTAAAATAGTATCAGTTAGAGTTGAGGTTAATAATCTTAGGGTTTGCAATCTATGGTTTTGGGGATGTTTGAAGAATAATTATCTCAGACTCATGATATTCCTTTGGGCAGACACAGGCTTTCTTCACTGCCTATTCATCAGTGGTACCAGTGGTGCAGCCCCAGAGGAAGTGGGGCTTAGCTGATGTTCACATAGTAAATGTAGGTAAAATTCTGCTATCAGATTACAACCCCAGCTGAAGCTCCTGTGTTTGATGCCTTTTATAAACAGTTCCATTTCTTGATAGTTAAAATACTGGGGCATTTTTTTTGTGGGAATTGACTTATACACACGCTGGTGAAGAGGTTTTACTGGAACATAACAAAGTTGTTCTTGAACTTAATTACAGTGTAAACTATTTCTAAAACTTTGTGTTTTTATTTTTTAGTTTCTGACTGATGGAATGCTGGTCAGAGAGATGATGGTTGATCCATTGTTAACAAAATATAGGTAAATGTGTTTTTCCTATGATAACTTTCCTAAAGTTTCCAAAGTTCACAAACAGATTGAGAAGCAGTTGTGATAGTAGCTGAGATTCATGCCTGTGTTCAGCTACCCTGAAGCTTTTCTCTTGACCTTGGCTTTTTTTTGATCTTTGATGTTCTTCTCAGAATTTACATGAGATAGTCTCTTTACAGTTAAAAATGGGCTAATGTAGAATCCCAGGCTTTATTTAAACAGTCTGTCAACTTGTCCTTTTTATCTGACCTCTGTCGTGCCTCAGGATTGATGGTAACTACGGAGAGAACTAACTGACTAGTGTTCTGTTGAATATAATACACAGAGTCCGAATAATTATCACTTTCTCCCTTCTTGTGTGTTTTTGTCCCTCACTTATAGCATTAAGGTTGTCCCTTCCAGACCCTGGCATTCTGAGAGAGGATGTCACAGTTGATAGTCTGGTACATGTGTGTCACAGCTGCTGCTGCTTTAGCTGCCTCTGAAGCTTAAAAGTCTTGAGGTGGTTGAGCCTTGTTCCAATTTTTATGTGCTCTCTGGGGTTATAGGTTATGTTGTCATTTAAAATCAGGTACTGAATCCTATTAGAATTTGATGTGCATTTTAAAACTCTTTAAAGATAGCAATATACCATTTTTTATTAAGGTACAGTAATGTCATCATTTTTATTAACTCAAGAATTACCTTGTCAAAGAGGAGTGATTTGGATTTACTTCTGATACAAGCTGGTTGCATGGGGGCTAGGTACCGCATCTGTCAGATGGTCTAGATGAGGTCCTGTGCAGTGCGTTTTTTAGGTGCTCATGGGCGCTTTCCTCTAATTCTCAGTGCCATCATGCTGGACGAGGCTCATGAGAGGACCTTGTACACTGACATTGCCATTGGCTTGCTAAAAAAGGTATGTCTTCACTGCCAGGTTTTTGGGGATATGTGTGTTTGTTTTGTTGCCTAATTAAGAAAGAAATTATAGCAATTTGGAAAATCCAACAAAATACTAAAGAAAGAAATTAAAATCATCCATAATCCTACCCATTCAGGAAAAATCACTGGTAGTATGTTGGTTCTGTTTTCTGTGTGTGTTTCTGTGTGTATGTTCATTCATTTTGGCACGATAGGGATTCTGTTATGTGTGCTAATTAGCATCTTGCATATTATACTTAATGTTACATCAAGATAATTTCCCTGCATCATTGAATATTCTTTGAAGACGGTATTTATTTCATTTTATTTTTTTGCAGTTTTTGGCTGGGGCTGGGTTTGAACCCACCACATCCGATATATGGGGCCAGCACCCTACTCCTTTGAACCACAGGCGCCACCCCTGAAGACATTATTTTTAATAGGTGTATAATCACATCTCTACCAGAAAGTATTTCATTCTTCATTCTTCATTTCATTCTACTATTATCCATTTATATGGTTTCCAGATTTTAAACATTTTAAATACTGTTGCAGTGGGCAGTTCTGTAATTCAGTCTGTTTCATATTTGTTTCTTTTTGTTGTATTTTTACCTTTTTATTATAAAGGTTTCAAACATACCTCAGAGTAGAGAAAAGGTATAAATGACCCCCGTGTACCCTTATGTGGCTTCAGCAATTACACCTCACAGCCAGTCTTCTCCACCCTACCTCTACAAATGTCCAATCACAAGAGTGTGGAAAGCATGACAGACAGGGTGATTAAGAGCATGGGCCCTGGGTTTGACAGTCTAGGTTCACATTCTGACTGCTGAATTTACTCATCTCTAAAACGAGGTTAATGGTAGCCTCTGTATCTGCACCTGTAGCTGTTTGGATTTAAGTCAAATAAAATTTTAAAGCTCGGTTTCTTGGTCACACTAGGTACATTTTCCAGCCACATGTGGCTAGTGGCTTCTGCCTTAGCGCAGATACGGAGCCACTTCATCACTAAGGAGCGTGCTCTTGGGCAGAGCTGCTCTGTATCAGCATTAGTTTTGAGGCTCAAATATGATAATGTCAATTCTTAGGGCGGTGCAGTGTAGAGTCACAACTAGACTGTGAGGTGCCAAGTAGAGAAAGGTGTTCTCTTTGGGAGGATGTCCACAGCTAGGTGAGGAGAGGAGGGCTGGATTCCGGAGCCCTCAGTTGCCTCTGCCAGGCGTTTTGTGCATTGTATACACTTCATCCGTAACTTTAGTCTGTGTTAGCTGTTGCTGTACTTAGCGTCATTATTATTTTAGTCCTTGGTCAAAAATTTAGACTTTTTTATACTTATGAGGCATTATCCCACCAGGTTATTACCTTTTTCAGGAACAGCATAATAAGAGGGCCTGTTTCACCAAATATTTGCCAACACTGGGCAGTAGCCTAAGAAAAAATCTTTGCCATTGTGATAGGTTTAAAAACAACTCATTGCTATATATATTTGCTGTAGTTTAATTTGATGATTTCTCCTATGCTTCTTGATTATCTGTTTCTTTGAATAACTATTAATATATTTTGCTGTATTTCTGTCTGGGTGCTATCTTTTATTGTTTGGTTTTGATATACTCTTCCATATTTTAATTGTGTATACATGGATGCAGACTATCCCAAGACCCACGTATCAGGAAAAAAATGATTTTATTCTCAATAAATTCAGATTTGAATTTTAAAGATCTTTTCTATTCTTATGATTTTTAAAAAGCTTTTTGTTTTAGAAAATTCCATGCATTTACAAAATTACAAAGATTGGTATAATGATCCGCTTTTTACCTGTAATTTTAGTAGTGATTAATTTCTGTTCAGCCTTGTTTCGTCTATAAGCTCCCTTTGGCCAAAAAATATACTTATGTTGGTTTGTTTTGAAGTAAATTTCAGATATCAACTTGTTTATCTACAAGTTTTGCACTGTTATCATTGTTTCTACTTCTTTAGATTCAAAAAAAGCGAGGGGATCTTCGATTGATTGTGGCTTCAGCGACTCTGGATGCAGAGGTAGGAGTGTTGCCCTTTCTTCTGCCCCTACACACTGGAATTATTGGTCATACAGTTGGGAAGTCACGTGTAGCAAGACCTTGTCTTTGGCAGGCTAGCCTGCCTTCTTGATGGGGCCATCTGATATCCTAAGTTTCATATAATCAGGGGATACTCTGTTTCAGCTTGTGGGTGGAAATTAGCCTGTAATTAATTGAGTTCTTTATTACCTACTTGTCTTGTTTTTCTGCATACTATCTATTCCATACATAGGCAGCTTCTTTTTGTTATTCTTTTCAAATGAGGCTGTATTTCTTGAATTTATTTATGACTTTAGCATATATATTTAGATTTTTCTGTATACTTGAAGTTTCCCCTATATATATAATAATTTCCATGTTAAAAATTTTTTTTTTTGAGACAGAGCCTCAAGCTGTTCCTGGATAGAGTGATGTAGCATCACAGCTCACAGCAACCTCTGATTCCTGGGCTTAAGCAAGTTTCTTGCCTCTGCCTCCCAAGTAGCTGGGACCACAGGTGCCCGCCACAACGCCTGGCCATTTTTTGGTTGCAGTCATCATTGTTGTTTGTTGGGCCCCAGGCTGGATTTGAACCTGCCTGCTCAGGTGTATGTGGCTGGTGCCTTAACCCGTTGAGCCACAAGCGCCGAGCCCATGTTAAAATTTTTTATGGATAAGTTCACATTATTTTTCTCCTTGTTTAGTTCACCTAAACAAATATTTTTAGCCACTTGTTATATACCAAGGGTGCCAAATAATGTGTATACATTTTAAGTAATCTTGTTGGAAGTAAAATCAATCATTCCCCAAAAGTGTACGAATTGCAGGTAAAATGGATGTGTATAGCATGTCCAGATATACTTGACCAGTAATGGTACCATCAATTCAACTTCAAAAAGTAATACATAGGTAACATCTCTTAAAATGTGTATACATTTTTGGCACCTTCAGTATGTATGCTAAGCACCATGCTAGCTACAGGTGATTTGTACACTCCCTCACACGTTTCGGGAAGCAGACACTTATATAGATGATTACAGTTCATTGTGTTCAGGGTGGGTGCTAAGGTAGGCCATCCTTAACTCCAGCCAGCTGGGGCTGCCCAGAAGCTTTCACAGAGGAGATGTTATCCTGGGCTTGAAAGATACGCAGCAGTTTTCTAGATGTGCAGATGTGGAGATGGGCCTTAGACATGTATAGACCCACAGGGGCACGAAATCACGTGTTCAAGGAGCTTTGAGTCTTATCTTGCCTGCCAGGCCCACGAGGGTGATCTATCCCCAAACCACCTCTCTGACTTTATCTTTTTCCACCTTCTCCAATGTTCCCTATGCCCCAGCCCCACTGGTCCCCTTGCTGTTCCTGAAAATAACCCAAACATACTTATGCTCTGGGTATGCCCTCTTTGTCGACCATTCTTCCTCTAGTCATTCTCTTTGCTCTCCCCTCATTTCATTCCAGTGTTGATCATTTATTATCTCCTCCAAGCTTTTCCTGATCACCCTATCTAAAATATACCTTATGGTTCTCTGTCCTCTTAGTCTGATCACTTTGTTTCTATTTAGCCCTCATCACTACCTAACACGGTATGCATATTCAGTGTTTATTGTGTGTCTCCTGTCACTAAACTGTAAGCTCCATGAGGATTGGGACTTGGACTTGCTCATTGTTTTATCCCTTCCATCTAAAGCAATGTCTGGCACTGAGAAGGTGCTTGGGTTCATTGAATTTTGATTGAATGAGAAGCAGTGGGCGATTAAAGATTAAAATGGAGGGGCTCACAGCGTTCAGATATTGGAAGGCCTTAGAGCAGTGGTTCTCAACTTTCCTAATGCTGTAGCCCTTTAATACAGTTCCTGTGGGTCGCGACCCACAGGTGGAGAACCACTGCCTAAGACGCTAAATGAAGGAGGATAGACCCCATTTTGGGAGGGTGTGGGATACAGTAATGACTTGATTATATTTGGATTCTAGAAAGATTATATTGGCGGGGCGCGATGGCTCATGCCTGTAATCCTAGTACTCTGGGATGCTGAAGTGGGTGGATTGCCTGAGCTCATGTGTTTGAGACCAGTCTGAGCCAGAGTGAGACCCTGTCTCTAAAAATAGCCGGGCACCTGTAGTCCCAGCTACTTGAGAGGCTGAGGCAGGAGAATTTCTTGAGCCCAAGAGTTTGAGGTTGCTGTGAGCTATGACGCCATAGCACTCACAAGGGTGCTGAAGTGAGACTCTGTCTAAAAAAAAAAAAAAACAGAAAGAAAGATTACACTAGGTGCTGTGTAGAAGAGACAGGAGTAGATGTGGAGATGTAAGTAAGGATGGACAGGGCTTGGGCCCTGGCTCCTGGGTCCTGGTCCCTGGTCACTCTGTGGCTTCATGAGTACAGGACAAATTGGAGAGAGAAAAAGCTCAGCATGGCTAAGATAAATGGATGTCTGTGGGTATACCCAGAGTGGTTTCTCAGACCTTTTCAAAGGCTGTAGAAGTCTGTTGTCTGAAGTTTGCCTGTGATAACTTTTGGGTTAAAGCTCCTTTGTTGTCCTGTTTAATTATTTTTATCTCCTTCATCTATAACATTTGGTGGAATGCTATTTTGAGGACTATATCTAATCTCATCTCCAGTTACCTCCTCCAAGGCAAAGGGGCATAGAGCATTTTCATTTTATCTCTTCCCTTATTCTCCCCCCTTAAAATCATTTAATTAAGTTTAAAAAGTATTCTAAGTGGTTTTTGCTGTGTTGAAAACCATAATATCCTGGCTGGTGCCTGTGGCTCAGTGAGTAGGGCACTGGCCCCATATACTGAGGGTGGCGGGTTTGAACCCGGGCTCGGCCAAACTGCAACAACAACAAAAAATAGCCAGGCCTTGTGGCGGGTGCCTAGTCCCAGCTACTCAGGAGGCTGAGGCAAGAGAATCGCCTAAGCCCAAGAGCTGGAGGTTGGTGTGAGCTGTGATACCACGGCACCCACGGCACCCTACTGAGGGTGACAAAGTGAGACTCTGTCTCTAAAAAAAAACAAACAAAAAAACTATAACGTCCTAGTCTTTTTGTAGATTCACTGTTAATTCATACTTATTAATTGTTCACATTGACTTTTATTGTCTTTCAACGTAGCACAGAGATTTAAAAAGTAGCCACTTTTAATTTTGTCTACAGTAGTTACAGATACAGTTGATGTAGATGACTTTCTGGAAGTTATTATTATTATTATTATTATTGTTAAAGTGAAATTTATTTTTATTTATTTATTCATTTTTTTGTTGTTGTTTGCAGTCTGGCCAGGGCTGGGTTTGAACTCACCACCCTTGGTATATGGGACCAGCACCCTACTCACTGAGCCACAGGCACCACCCTATTATTTTTTTTTTGAGACAGGTTCTTACTCTGTTACCTGGGCTCCAGTGCAATGGCGTCAGCCTAACTCATAGCAACCTCAAATTCCTGGGCTCAAGCAATCCTCCTTCTTCAGCATCTCTAGTAGCTAAGACCACAGGCGCCCACCACTATACCCAGCATTTTTTCTATTTTTTTGTAGAGATGTGGTCTTGCCCTTGCTTGGGCTGGTTTTGAACTCCTGGCCTCCACTAGTCCTTCTGCCTCAGTCTCCCACTGTAAGCCACAGAGCCCTGCCCAGTTGATTCTTTTAGAGTAGCCCTGCAAGCCCTTGCTCTTTGTATGTGAGGCAGATCATTAGTGCAGTTCCTGGGCTCCTGGGTTTCCAGGAGCAGGGATAGGCATGTTTTGTAAAGATACCTGGGGCAGTAAAGAAGACAGGCCTTGTGGTTACATAACCAGGCCACAGGGAAACTGGAATATAGTTGGGGAGTGGGAAGAACATTCGGAATCAAATTATGGAATATTTACCAAATGGCATGTCTATGCCCCCTCTGCAGCTGACACTAGCCTTTTTCTGCCCAGTGCTTACCCACCTGCCAGTTTGATCACTCAGCTCTTCTTAGTCTTTGCTTCTCTGTGTACCTTTTGTTCACATGCCCTAAAACATGATCTTTGCTGTTGTTTTCCTTACCCCCCTCCTTGGCTAGCCCTCCCCATAGGCTGCAAGCATGTTGGTCAGATGCCATTAAATAGGATGTGGTCACTTGCTTGGCAGAAATTGCCAAGAGCTGCTTCTCCCCACAGGGTGCTGTGGGGGTGTCGGGAAAGTGCGTCACTGATGGCCTACCCCATATAAACCATTGTGTAACTCCGGCTGTACCTGGAAAGATGGAGAAGACACCATCCCTGCCTAAAAGCACAAACACTGGGGGCAGGAGCATATGTACTATTCACAGAAGTAAAAGTTTCTTTTTATAAACTGGTAACTTTATCAGCACGTCTGTGCTTTCCACATAGAGGTACATATCAAACTGATTTAACCTGTATCAACGTGAATCACACCTTTTGACCAACGTTTTGGTTAAATAAAATACAGAGGACAGGAATAAGATAAACAATACCACACTTAACATGTTAACCCAGGTGCATTACCGAATGCAGTTTTGAAATCAAACCTTTGTTATTTTTATCAAACTTTAAGTCAGGACGGCACCTGTGGCTCATCAAGTCAGGCGCCAGCCCCATATACCGAAGGTGGTGGGTTCAAACCCAGCCTCGAATGAACTGCAAAACAGAAAAATAGCTGGGCGTTGTGACAGGCACCTGTAGTCCCAGCTACTTGGAAGGCTGAGGCAAGAGCATTGCCTAAGCCCTGGAGTTGGAGGTTGCTGTGAGCTGTGTGACGCCATGGCACTCTACCGAGGGTAATAAAGTGAGAGTCTGTCTCTACAAAAAACAAAACAAACAAAAAAACCCCTTTAATTCAATACTCTGTCATTGAAATGTGATTCCCCCACAATTTCAGTAAGAAAAATGTGAATTTGGGTGGCACTTCTGGCTCAATGAGTAGGGCGCCGGCCCCATATACCAAGGGGGCAGGTTCAAGCCTGGCCTTGGCCAAATTGCAGCAAAAAATGGCCGGGCATTGTGGCTAGCACCAGTGGTCCTAGCTACTCAGGAGGCTGAGGCAGGTGGATCACCTATGCCCAAGAGCTGGAGGTTGCTGTGAGCTGTGACCACACTGCACTCTACCAAGGGTGACAAAGTGAGACTCTATCTCTGAAAAAAAAGAAAAATGTGAAATTTTTAAGATTATTGTGCAGCCCATTATCTGTAATACATATATCTAATCTCTGTTGCCCTCCTCTCCTCTGCCAGTTTTATATTATTTTGTTTCCATGAGTTACTATGAAACTTTTTTCTGAGAGAAATGAAGAATTTATTTTTATTTTTATTATTTTTAGAAATTTCGAGATTTCTTCAATCAAAATGAAACCAGTGACCCAACCAGGGATACATGTGTGATCCTTACAGTGGAAGGGAGAACATTTCCTGTGGATATCTTTTATCTACAAAGGTAATGATGCTTGAATTCTTTTTTTTGTTTGTTTTGTTTTGTTTTTTGAGACAGAGCCTCAAGCTGTCACCCTGGGTAGAGTGCCATGGCACCACAGCTCACAGCAACCTCAAACTCCTGGGCTCAAGTGAGTCTCCTGCCTCCACCTCCCAAGTAGCTGGGACTACAGGCGCCCGCCACAATGCCCAGCTATTTTTTTTTTTTTTTTGGTTGTGGCCGTCATTGTTGTTTGGCGGGCTGGGCTGGATTCGAACCCGCCAGCTCAGGTGTATGTGTCTGGTGCCTTAGCATATTGAGCCACAAGCACCGAGCCAATGCTTGAATTCTTGATGGTGATGATTAGAAAACTCCACCTGGGCTTGGCGCCCATAGCACATGGTTATGGCGCTGGCCATGTGCACTGAGGCTGGCAGGTTTGAACCAAGCCGGGGCCAGCTAAGCAACAATGACAACTGCAACAGAAGAATAGTCTTGTGGCAGGCTCTGGTAGTCGCAGCTCCTTGGGAGGCTGAGGCAAGAGGATCACTTCAGCCCAAGAGTTGGAGGTTTCTGTGAGCTGCAACGCCACGGCACTCTACCCAGGGCAATATAGTGAGACTCTGTCTCAAAAAAAAAAAAAATAAACAAATAAAACAACAAAAAAACTTCACCTATAATGTGGAATGACAGGGAACTCCATCTGCTCGAAGCTCTAAGGGGATGAGGAAGAGCATGTTTTGTGTCTCTTGTCATTGATCTAGGATGCTGAGGAACTCTGCTCAGCATCACTATTGAATTTAAGCTTTTAACACTGATGTACACTTTTCTCTGAGTCTGGCCAGTAGCTCAGCTCATTTGGAGAGAGCAGAGTGGTAAAAGGTTGCAGGAGAGGAGCTTGGTAGTTCTCAGAACTGAGGTTTACAAGGCTTCCGGTCAGTGGGAGCAGTACTGGTGGTTTCGTTCTCGCTTCTCCGTACCTTAGTGAGAAGGCCTGATTGGCGTTTTTTGGGAGCAGGTCCATGGACAAGGAGCCTCCTAATTCCTATATGCAGTCACAGCAAAGACCAGGAGTTTGGTCCAGTGGTTGATAAATCCAGGGAGTTGTAGACTTGACTTCTGAGTCACTCTGACTAGATGGTACATCTGTCAGCTCCATCCACCCAACTCATATATGCTGCCAGCAGTCAGGAGGGAAAATGGGCTAGAAAGAGTATGGGATTCACCACTGGGACCACAGTTCCAGATTTCTCACTGGCCCCGTGTCTTTGCATGTTAAAGATAATACATCTCCTTACATGGGAATATCATTTTTATCTCTTTGCACATAAAGCTAAAAATCATAGTTCATGTAAGTATGGATTACTTTTGGATGCAACATTTTTAAAAAGGGGGAAAAAAGAGTGAATATTTATGTTATTTATCCAGGTACTAATTACCTGCTGGGCAAGTCCAAACTAACTTTGAGGAGGCTATGCTGCCAGATTATTAGGGTAACTGATCTGTAATTAGGGAGCATAGTCTCCTGATGAATTCATCCCACACATCTTTTCAGTCCTGTTCCAGATTACATCAAATCAACTGTGGAAACGGTGCTGAAAATACACCAGACAGAGGGAGATGGAGACATATTAGCGTTTCTTACTGGCCAGGTAATTCCTCTGGACCTCTCCGTGATGAGGCATGTTAAGGCAGCACCAAAATTAACACAAGCTCTGCTAATTTACTCTGCCATTTATTTAATGTATTGTTGTATTATGTGGTTACTTAATAGTGTAAACATTTGTTTGCTTCAATGTCATTCATCTACCAACTAAACTGAGAAGGAGTCATTAGTGTCTGCCTGTTCAATCTGCAAAGGGCTAAATGTATTTCAAATTTATTAGCTGATTCCAGAATAAATTAGATAGTTGATTCAATGGGTTGTATTGTCTGCCAGAATGGAATATGACGTTAGGCCCGTGTTGCTGTTTCATACCTCTTTTCCCAGTGACACCTTTACTTATCCTGGAAGTGACAAGTGTCCACGTTACAGGAAAAACAAATGAACAAGCCCATGTGCTCACTCAATATGGTAGCACTATTCAGAGCTAGCTTCCAGCTATAATCTTTGCCAATGCCAAACATTTCTGTAGTTCAGCAATCTTTCTGGGGAAGATGTATAACAATTTTATATGCTGCACCTTGTCCAGATGCAAATGTAAGCTAAGCAAAATAGTCATTGTTTTTATTTATCGGGAACTCTTCTATTCATTGCAGATAGTATAGACTTTTAGTAATTAATACTAGTTACAAATTTTTATCTGTTGACGGTTGTTAATACTACCCAGAGTGGAACATTATGGCACTAAAATTCTTGAATCTGGCCAAAATTAAAGTCCTGATCCCAACTTTCATTTTCTTTCACTGTGATAAAATGGCATGTTTCAAATTAATCTTGTTTTCTTTGATTCCTGGTTTGTTGTCTTTAGGAAGAGGTAGAAACTGTTGTTTCCATGCTGATTGAGCAGGCTCGAGCACTAGCTCGCACGGGAATGAAGAGGCACCTCCGAGTTCTCCCCATGTATGCAGGACTACCTTCCTTTGAGCAAATGAAAGTATTTGAAAGGGTGTCACGCAGTGTCAGAAAGGTGAGACTCTCCTGATGCCCATGGGTATTGGCCCTTTGCTGTCCAACATATGGAAAGGATTTTCGTGGTGGATGTGAATCTTACTAAACAGGAGTGTTTCTCTCAGAGTTTTAGGTTCATGTTTTCGTGTAGTAGATCTAAAAGCGCATGATAAATAAGGTGTGAAGATTCCTAAACCCACCCCAGGGGAGGGCACTCACAGTACTGCCTCTCTTCTTCCTGCCGGATATTTCCCATGACATGATAGATACTTACTGCCTTGGCTTATGGGACTGTTTTGGTGGATTGTGCTTAGTCAGAGCAGTAGGTAAGTTACCACAGTGGTCTAAAACCTAAATCATTTAAGTGTCAGTTTGCCCATAGAACCAAATTTAAACCAATTAATTCAAGGTGTGGCATAGAAATCTTTAGCCTTGAACTTGGGGTGGGGAAGGGTGTGGTGGAAAGCATCTTGTATGAAGGAGCCAGTACGCAGCCAGTCTGCTTACTGCTCCTTGTGCTTCTGGGCCTGACTCTGCTTTTCCTCCCATCAGATTAGGAGTGCATGGAGCCAGCCAGAAGTCAGCTTATATAGTAGTAGCTAAAGGAGGTGTTTGATGGTCTGGGGACCTGTTTTTAATTTCAGACCACTTGGAAGAGGGTGCTCAGCCCTTTTGGCCACCGGGATAGAGCAGCTCAAATCTGCCCAGTCAAACATTAATTGTGGCCAGCCAATCAGGTGTCCTGCTTCCTCCCCTGGGTTGCAGTGTGCCCTGCTGTGAGTTTCTCAACTTTGAGTCTCAGGTTTTGTAGCTGCTGAACATAAGTTATAACTTTATTTTATTTTATTTTTTTGAGACAGAACCTCAAGTTGTCACCCTGGATAGAGTGAGGTGGCATCACAGCTCACAGCAACCTCTAATTCCTGGGCTCAAGTGAGTCCCTTGCCTCCGCCTCCCAAGTAGCTGGGACTATAGGTGCCTGTCACAATGTCCGGCCAGGTTTTGGTTGCAGCCATCATTGTTATTTGGCAGGCCCGGGCTGGATTCGAACCTGCCAGCTCAGGTGTACGTGGCTGGCACCTTAGCCCGTTGAGCCACAGGCACCGAGCCAAGTTATAACTTTTAAATAGTTTGTAACATAAAATCTCAACTCTCTGCTACATAAAAACATTAGGAAAATTTTTATAAAATGATCGTTTATAATATGACTTTTATAAGATGATTTATTTATTTATTTATTTTTGAGACAGTGAGACCGTCTCACTTTGTCACCCTTGGTAGAGTGCCATGGCATCATATCTCACAGCAGCCTCCAACTCTTGGACCTAACAATTCTCTTGCCTCAGCCTCCTGTAGCTGGGACTATAGGCACCTACTACAATGCCCGACTGTTTTTAGAGACAAAGTCTCGTTCTGGTTCAGGCTGCTCTCAAACCTGTGAACTTAGGCAATCCACTTGCCTTGGCCTCCCAGAGTACTAGGATTACAGGCATGAGCCATCGCACCTTGCCTATTAGATGATTTATAAAATGCAAAGTACCTGAGAAAATTTCTAAGGGCTGTATATACGTGTCCTTTGTTGTTTAAAACCCTCCAGAGACAGTTCCTATTTTACTTGTAATAAAATACAATTATCTTACATTGGCCCAGAGACCACGCGTGATCTGGTCTCTGCCTCCCTCCTTAACTTCCTCTTGTGCTTACTCTGTATTCCGGCTGTTTCTCCTGCCTGTGAACTATTTCTTCTGCTTAGATCTCTGTAGGATTGGCTGCTTCCTGTTAACTTGGGTCCCCACTCAAAGTCATCATTCAGATAAGCTTTCCCTGGCAACCAGTGTACTGTTATTATGCCCTGTTATTATAATATTAAAACATATAATATACGTGTTACATGCTGCATGATATATTACCTGGTTGAATTTTCTTCCTGGTATTCGTTGCTGTCTGAAATGATCTTGTTTTTGTTTAGTACCTCCATACCCCAAACATGCCAATGTAAATTCTTTTTTTTTTTTTTTTTTTTTTTTTTGTGACAAAGCCTCAAGCAGTTCCCCTGGGTACAGTGCCATGGTGTCACATCTCTCAGCAACCTCCAACTCCTGGGCTTAAGTGATTTTCTTGCCTTAGCCTACCAAGTAGCTGGGACTACAGGCGCCTGCCACAATGTCCAGCTATTTTTTGGTTGTAGTTCTCATTGTTGTTTGGCAGGCCTGGGCTGGATTCGAACCTGCCAGCTCTGGTGTATGTGGCTGGTGCCTTAGCCGCTTGAGCTATAGACACCGAGCCACCAGAATAAATTCTGATCTGTCTTGTCCATCATACATTCCCAGCACCTTGAACGGCTCATGGCAAAGCTCACACCCTCAGAAAATAGTTAGAATGTGAATGGATAAATGAAGATAGTGATTTACTTTGGTTGTGCAAAAGGGAAAAACTAACATTCTTGAATATTTACTATGTTCTAAGTAGTAGGCTCTAATCCCTTTATGTATATGTCTTATTTAATCCTTTCAGCAACCCTGGGGGAGGTGGTAAATATTATTATTTAGGTAAGGAAATGGATGTCCAGAGGTTGAGTGACTTGTCCAGGGTCACATGATTAGGGAGACTTTAAACCCAGGTTACCCTGACTCTGACACTCATGCTCTTTCTGGTAGTTCAAATTGCCTGTCACAGATTCTATGGTGTTGGAAATACCATTCGATCTTAGCATTTCCGAGAGTTTAGTAAAAGTGAAATGAATGAAATAACTTCTTTCTCTTTTTTTCTGTGGGAAACTTAGGTGATAGTGGCCACAAACGTGGCAGAAACCTCCATTACAATCAGCGGTGTTGTGTATGTGATTGACTGTGGCTTTGTGAAGCTTCGAGCGTACAATCCCAGGACAGCTATCGAATGCTTGGTGGTGGTGCCAGTGTCCCAGGCATCAGCCAACCAGCGAGCAGGACGCGGTGGTCGCAGCCGCTCGGGAAAATGTTACCGCCTTTATACAGGTAAGTGTGGCTTCCCTTAAGGTTTTGACTTTCTCATAGTCAGCCTGGGCATCGGAGAATATAGCAAAGATGGCAGAATTTAGTATCAAATCCAGACCTCCCTCACAAAACTCTGTGTCATCTGACCCCCACTGCCCTCCTCACTCCAAACATAGCATTTCGTGGCTGTCACTCCTCATCAGCCAGAGCTGGCCCACCACCTATCTGCCATCGCTGTTCTTACCTGAGTGATGTGTGGCCTGTTTGTAGCCACATGCCCTGTAGCGTGGGCTCTGTGTCAGGTCCTGTCTTTCTTTCTTTTCCCTTGGGTTTACTGCGTTGTTTTCTTATTCTGAGATCCCTGAATCTTGTGGGGCCTCTGTTGAGTTCCTCTTTTGCCTCTGTTTCAGAGCATCTCTACTGAGCTAAAATGCGGAGTCCACTCTTTCATAGAAAATAAATAGTTAGTAAATTCCCTCTCTGTGTCAGGCACCATTCTAGGCTCTGAGGGAGCAGAATGAAATTCCAGTACCAGCCCTTCAGGAGCTTTCTTTCCAGCTTGAAGACTGTCTTACCTACACATGATGATGTGCTCTGAGTTGCTGTTTCCCCCTTTGTACCCCTCTTTTGTGGGGGATGATATCGAGATTTCCCCCGTTTGTCTAGATTCATTGTCTATGTGGTTGTTAATTTCCTCCTCCTCTCCAATGCCCATCTGCACTCATTTACCAGGTCCAGGGTTGTTTGGTTCTGTTTTGCTTTTTTCTATTGCTGTAGCTACCTCTAAAGAAGGTCCAGGAGTTTCAGCCCACCTTTTATCTGTTTTCCCTTCTTACTATCATTGTCCTTATTTAGCGTTTGACATTGTTGTTGCTTTTGTCAAATGATTACCGAACACCTGCTTTGTGCTGAGCATGGTTTTAGAGCTTGGAAATCTGGGGCGATGTCTGTGGCCACGTGGTAGACAGTCTGGTAGTAGCAGAAAATCTACTAACAGTTCAGCATATTATGGTATGCTGGGGCTGCTATAAAGAATAGGGAGCCCTAGAAGCAGAGAACAGGCTCAATTACCCTGCTGGGGAGCATTTCACAACCAAGGTGGTGTATGGGCTTGGTCTTAGTTTTTCAGGTGAGGGGGTGGCAGGGGAGGTCAATTTCAGCACTCCAGATGGGACATGGAATATACCAGTACTTGGAAGGAAGGAAGGGGATATGGGGCATTCGTGGAAAGGAGGGAGTAGGCAAAACTTAAGGCCAGAGAAGTAAGGGCAACCGCTAAAGATGCTCAGAAGGAGGCTCTTTGCTTGTAGCTCAGTGGCTAGGGCACCAGCCACATACCCTGAAGCTGGCAGGTTCGAACCCAGCCTGGCCTGCCAAACAACAATGACAACTACAACCAAAAAAAAAAAAAAAAGCCAGGCGTTGTGGCTGGCACCTGTAGTCCCAGCTCCCAGCTACTTGGCAGGCTGAGGCAAGGGAGTCACTTAAGCCCAAGAGGTGGAAGTTACTGTGAGTTGTGATGCCATGGCACTCTACCCAGGGTGACATAGTGAGTCTCTATCTCAAGGGAAAAAAAGATGCTAAGAAGGAATGGTTGGAGTGGGAAAAGGAGCATCAGGACAAAGGACATTCTGAAATGCAGAAAAGGAGGAAGTTTCAAGATAATTTTCTTTTTAGAAATAATTTGAGGTGAAATTTTCACAACAAAATTAACCATTTTTAAAGTGAACAATTTAGTGGCATTTGTTATATTCACCATGTTTGCAACCACCACCTCTATCTGGTTTCAAAACATTCTCCAAAGTTAAACCTCTTACTTATTAAGCAGTTTCTCCCCATTATTCTCAGTTCCCAGCCCCGGGCAATTAGCAATCTGCATTTTTCTCTTTGGATTTCTCTCTTTTGGCTATTTCATAACAATAAAATCATATAATAAGTGGTTTTTTGTTTATAGCTTCTTTTACTTAGCATTTTTGAGGTTCATCTGCAATGCAGCATGTTTTTTCATTCCTTTTTATGAGTGAATTCCATTGCATAGATAAATCACATATAAATGTGCATGTATGTGTGTTTGAGTACTTGTTACTATTTTTTTTAAGAGACAGAGTCTTTATTTATTCTCTTTATTGCCCTCCATAGAGTGCTTTGGCATCACAGCTCACAGCAACCTCCAACTCCTAGGCTTAGGTGATTCTCTTGCCTTAGCCTCCTGAGTAGCTGGGACTACAGGTGCCCACCACAATTTTTTTTTTGTTGCAGTTTGACTGGGGCCGGGTTCAAACCCACCACCTTCCGTATATGGGGCTGGTGCCCTACCCACTGAGCCACAGGCACTCCCCTTAGTGCTTGTTTTTCATTCATTTGGGTATTGTAAGGTCGTAGGGTAATTCTGTGTTTAATTTATTAGGAGCTTGAGTTATTATCATTTTTTTATTGTTGGGGATTTTATCATTGAGGGTACAAGAAACCAGGTTACACTGACTGCATTTGTTAGGTAAAGTCCCTCTTACAATTGTGCCTTGCCCCCAAAGGTGTGTCACACACTGAGACCCCACTCTCCTCCCTCCATCCCTCTCTCCCATCTCTCTTCCCTCTTCCTTTCTCCCATCCCTCTCCCTCCTTCTTTCTCTCTCTGCTGGAGCTTGAGTTATTTTAAAGAGGAAATGACCAGCCTTATTTCTTGTGCCATAGTAATCATGTACTAGAATGTAGACTAAAGATAGACCCATGGATTGGGGTGAAAGATCACTGGCTCCTATAGCATGAGCAGTTTTGGTGGGGGTGGGGTTGGAGAGTTGCTGGCTGACAGTAATGAGGGTGTCTGTGTCCAGCCCCTGGCTTCTAGATTGTGCAGCTCTGAGCAGGGTGCCATCTGCTCAGACCCTTTACAGTTTCCCAGAACCTTCCAAGACATTTCCTCACCCTATCTTCTCCAGTTACCTGCCTGCACCTACACTCTCCTGTGTCCCAGCTGAATTATACTCTTCTTGGGCTGCCTTCTGCTTACACTTTGATACCTTTTCCTTGGGCCGTTTCCTCGTTGCCTAGCAGCAGAGCCTCCTTATGCTTCACATCCCCTCAAATGGCAACTCCTTTCTGAAACTTCCGTAGGGGCGCGCTGGTGACTGTGCTGGCCTTTCCTGAGCCTCCACTCCCTTTGGGAGGACCACTCACTGGGAATATGCCTGTACCTCCTTGGAGTCTCGTCGCTTCATATCACTGAAGCTTTTCAAAGGGATTGCCTATGGCTCCTGCAGCTCCTGGCCCATCTCCTACACTCCAGTCCTCCAGAGTTGGGTATCTTTGGACTCTTAGGAAACACCTACTTCCTGTGAACATCTTCTCAACAAATGAGTCGTCTGATAATTCTGTTTCTCCCTTGGTCAATAGGGTGCTGTATCGAGCATGCTCTAGAAACTACAGGGAGTTTTCCATTTGGAACTTCCTCCTGTTGCCTGTCATCCAGATTCTTCCACTTAGACCCATGCATTTGGCAATTTCTGTCAGTCAGTCCACAGAATATTGGATGTTCGTTTTCTCAGAGAAAACCTTCTTGAAGTTATTCAGTGATAGTGCTATTTCTTTATGATACTCTTGGTTTGTTTTTTAATTCACTAAAGCTTTGTAATCTAAATGGAAGTTGGGCCACCCGTGTGTTGTTTAAGAAGGGTGTGGATCAGTTAAAATGTTGACTGATGTGGGAAGATTTTGTGGGTGGAGGAGTCTCAATACAATCCCTAGGCTTTCTGAATATACACAAATGATTTAAGCTCTTCCTTCCTCTTTTTTTCCCCACCCTTTTGGCCTAGCTTTTATAAAAAAGGCCTTCCAAAGTTTCTCCCCCTCCCCACCCTCTTTTCTGCCCCTCCCATCCTAGGATCTCTCTGTCTTATGATGCATTTTTCCTGTTCAGGTCACCTTTTGTTTCTGAGGGGATGTATAACCTTCAGCAATCTGTTTGGGGCAGCATCTGATTCTAGGTATGATGTTGTATGCCTCGTTCATTTGACTTAAAAAGTTAGATGTGGACAGTTTTTTCTGTTTATAAGATCTGGTCATTTGTTGTATTTTGGTTGCTATTAATATTTCGGTGAGCTGTTTTGAAGTTCTTTGCTTATGTATGCAGTTCTTACCTCCTGTACTTCTCTGCCCCAAGCAGAGCTGCTGGTGGCGGGGCACTGATGCTGACTCAGCAAATACTTGTTGGTTTGATTTAATGTTTTGCTGACAAAAAGCACTTGAAAAACTGCATTGTGAAGTAAAAAGACAAACTTTTATAAAGGTGTATTGATCAAATATGTTTATCTAAAATATATTTTAAATAGAATGGTCTTTCCTAGATATAAAACCAACTTTTTATTATGATAGTATATGGATTTGCTTCTAGAATCCTACTGCTTCTGTTCAAGGTAGAAAGGAAAAACTGTCCCTTTGGCACAATGATTGCATTTGATTGTGACTTTGACCCCAAACAGTTCTGATTTCCTATCCTCAGAGGAAGCCTTTGACAAGTTGCCTGAATCCACTGTTCCTGAGATGCAGCGTAGCAATTTGGCACCTGTTATCCTGCAACTGAAAGCACTGGGAATCAACAATGTACTCAGATTCCACTTCATGTCAGTAAGTCCTGGCTTCTGTCTTGGGCTGTGAGGAGGCCGGAGAGCTCATGGGGCTGTCAGGACATTGTTATAGGGTGTGCCACCTTTCTTTTTTTTCCCATTCAGGACCTGTGTTGTGTGCCTACTTTGTAGGGCATGGGGGAAAACAGCCAGACAAGGCCCCAATAATTTCTGTTATTACCTAATTCCTGTTCTTGTCTGTTCGGGGATAGAGACAAGTGAGTGGTAATTACGGAGCAGTGTGGCCAGTGCTGTGAGAGGAAGAGCCCCCAGCCTAGTTAGTCATGTCTGAAGTAAAATCTGAAATCCAGGTAGGATTTTACCAGGTTGGGAGGGGTGGAAAGGTCCAGAACTGCAAGACTGTGTGTAGGCCTAGATGCACACTGCCGGGTCCCTGAGGGCTTTGGTAGAGCCCCGGGAAGATTACAGTCTGTGGCTGATTACAGTCGGCTTATACCTAAGGCAGGTTTCTAGGGGGCGAGGGTCCTGCTGGATGCTTTTTTTTTTTTTTTTAATTGTTTGGGATTCATTGAGGGTACAAAGAATTAGGTTACACCAATTGTATTTGTTAGGTAAAGTCCCTCTTATAATTGTGTCCTGTCCCCAAGAGGTGGGCCATACACCTTGAACCTCCCAATCCCCTCCTTTCTCCCCTAGAGTCTCTTTTTTGTTTTGTTTATTTTTATTTTTGAGTAACTGGGTCTACAGGCCTGCGGCCACTATGTCTGGCTAGTTTTTCTATTTTTAGTGGAGATAGGGTCTCACTCTTGCTCAGACTGGTCTTGAACTCTGAGCTCAAACAATCCACCCGCCCTGGCCTCTCAGAGGGCTAGGATTACAGCGGTGAGCCACCATACCTTGCCTTCACTGTAGGCTCTTGATACTTGGCCAGATTGCTGCACTGTGTCAGCTGCAGCTCAAGGTGCCCCCAGCATGCCAAGTTTATTTCTTTTAGCTTTACTAATTTGACTGCCTATAGAGAGAGGGTAAATGTTGTCTTTACCATTTTTTTTTTTTTTAATTTCCCTTATGGTATATTTTTAGTTGGCAATTTTGTATTTCTTTTAAATTGTGAGAATTAGTATTTTCTGTTAGAATTAGTATTTATTAGTGACTTTCCAAGAGTCCTTTCAATAGTAAAGACATTGACCTTTGTAATATTTTCTGTGATTATTTTTTTCTGTTATTTGTATTATATTGACTTTTTTCCTTTTTATTTGTTTATTTTTTGAGACAGTCTCACTATGTCGCACTCGGCATCACAGCTCACAGCAACCTCCAACTCTTGGGCTTAATGATTCTCTTGCCTCAGCCCCCCAAGGAGCTGGGACTACAGGCGCCGCCACAATGCCCAGCTTTTTTTTCTTTTTTTTTTTTGGGTTGTAGTTATTATTGTTGTTTGGCAGGCCCAGACTAGGCTTGAACCCACCACCTTTGGTGTATGTGACTGGCTCCCTAGCCACTGAGCTACAGGTACCGAGCCAGCTTTTTCCTTTTTAATGTGCAGACATTCTAAACATATCTACAGTAAAATCTTTCTATCTTTGCCTTTATGCTATTGTGCTTACAAAGCACTTCTTTTTTTTTTTGTTTTAAATTTATTTGAGATTGGAGCCTTGCTGTGTTGCCCAGGCTGGCCCCAAATTTCTGAGTTCAAACGATCCGCCCTGCCTGAGATTCCAGAGTACCTGGGATTGCAGGTGCATGCTACTGTGCCTGACTAGGAAGCACTTCTTTTATCTATGTCAGTCAATACATACTCATTCATATTTCCTTTTAGAATTTTTATGATTTGAGAATTTGTGTTTTGACTCTTTGTTCCATCCCAGCTGTATTGGTACGGTGTGACAGGCTGGATTTTTGGATGATGAAGTTCCTAATGTTATGTGTCATGGTAAACTAGGTGATAAGGTACCAGTATCAACCACTCCAAAGAAAATAATTGTGTGCTTACCATAAGTATAGGGAAAGCATACCCTTTGATTATTGGTTTGCAGAAGATAGCGTAAAGAAAAGATGACCAATATATGCACATTTACAAGCTTAAGAAAAGTGTCACATGTAAAATAGAGGAAAATGTATTAGGAAAGAAATAACAGATAAATATCTCAAAAAATACAAAGCGATTTTATATGTACATCATTTGGAGTAAATCAAACATGCCCTAAGGAAAGGGAAGGCATCAGCACACATTGTGAACTAACTTTAGGAAGCGTCCAGCTTCTCTAGGACAGAGGTGAGTGCACGTTGACACAGCTGTGGGTAGATGACGTTGTGCTAATTAAAAGATCAACTATACAAAAAACAAAAAAACAAAAAAATAAATAAAAGATCAACTATAGAGAGGACCCAGAGCTGAGTCCTCAGTAAACTGATTTACTTTCCCAGTTTAGGAAAGTAAATCTTCGTGTACTGCTGGTGGTTTTGCTGTTTCTGCCCTTACGCAGGATTTTCTGCCAATACTGAGCCTTAGAACCACCTGCTATGTTTTCTCATGGAAATGTCTTTTGAAAAAGTAATTCAAAAGAAAAAAGGTTACATATGTGTATGATAATGCTTATGGCATTATTTCATATTAAATCTAAAAATATAACTAAAGAAAAATCATAACAAAACTCTTGAACAATTGAAAAATGAAATTGACCTTGATATAGTTCCTTTTGGTTATTTGCCCCTAAAATTGTGTTTTTATAGTTGAAATCCAAGGATACATATGATTTTGTATATTTAGCAGTGTTACTTATAGTTGTGAAAAACTGGAAACAACACAGTTTCCCAGGAATAAGAAAATTGACTTTTTTGTGAAGTATGATGAGTATTATGCAGCCATCCCAAGTAATTATTATGAAGCTTGGGTACAAACAAGAATGAAAACAGAAGAATGTACAGTGAAAAGAACAAACTAAAATAATGCATACACAGTAATTCCAAATATTTAAAACAATGCTGATACAATCCCAAGTCTGCTGAGGTCATAGAGAAATACTAGTGTGTCCTTAAGTGAAAATACTTTGGGTATGATTTCAGGGAGGGGTAGGTTGTGAGTTCTGTCCATTGGTGATAATTGACTACAAATAGGACTGGGGATAGAAAGGTGTCAAAGAGGACCTTGTTTGTTTTGTTCTCTAATTGTCATAACTTAATTCAGAGCTTTGCTATTTCTGCTATCTCATATAATGAGAGACCCGTGGAGGGTTTGAGCTTCTCTATTTAAGTGTTATACATTTTGGCTCCTTGTAAAAAGTTGTCATGGCACCAAAGAGAGGCTTGTGGGTCACTAGTAATCTCTGCATAATCAATCAGATTTAGTTTCTGCCCTTCTAAGCATGTGCACCTGTGTGTGCAGTTGTTATAGCTTTTAAAAGATGTACATTGTTCCTTGGCAAACAAAGTAGGGGAGGTAGAATGGAAAAAATGAGGTGAGTTCATCTTCTGACTTTGCCACCAACTGCATATGTGACCTTGTTCAAATGTCTTATTTATTGTTACTTTCCCTATCTGTAAAATAATGCTAAATGTTTAGCATAACTAAAACAATGCTATATTTTAAATACATTTGTTATATGATTGCATTTAGAAAAAAAGAAATACAGTTTGAAAAAGTATTATAATTTTGCCTGGCTTATAGAGATCAGGTAACTCAGAAGAAAACAACAATGTCTGGTGCTTAGTAAAGATCTGTATAAAGGAAGAAGGAGATGTGGTTCCAGAGAATCAGACCAAAGATTACAGGGTCAGCTTTGAGTGACTTCAGATCCTCTAGCATTCTCTTTGATTTTCAGAAATTCAAATTCAGTGTATATTATTCAACCAGTCCCGGCATGGGGCTCTGGGTGATGCAAAGATAAATCTTCCCCAGTACTGTAGTATGTACTAAGGATGCTAAGATGGCTGGGTGAGCAGAAGCCAGAAGGCTGGGAAGTTGGGACATGTTAGAGGGGACAGTGGAGTTGAGCAGGAAATGGTTACATTTTTAGATCTATTGCCCCCTAAAATTCATTTAAGATTTTTATGTTTGTCTGTTTTTTCTTCTACAGCCCCCTCCAGCACAGTCAATGGTTCAAGCTTTGGAGTTACTCTATGCTCTGGGAGGTATGCCTGTTTCTCTTGTATTATGTGTTTTCCTATGTGATAGTAGGTTTTATTCACTTTAGGGATTGGTTCTCCCCATATATAGAACCTTTTTTTTTTTTTTTTTTTTTGGTAGAGACAGAGTCTCACTTTATCGCCCTTGGTAGAGTGCCGCAGCGTCACACAGCTCACAGCAACCTCCAACTCCTGGGCTTAGGCGATTCTCTTGCCTCAGCCTCCCAAGTAGCTGGGACTATAGGAGCCCACCACAACGCCCGGCTATTTTTCTGTTTTGCAGTTCGGCCAAGGCTGGGTTTGAACCCGCCACCTTTGGCATATGGGGCCGGCGCCCTACTCGATGAGCCACTGGCGCCGCCTTATAGAACCTTCTTACTGACACTTTTTATCAAAATAAGAAGTTGGGACCCAATTAGACTAATAGAACATGAAGGTTGATTATGACAATGAATTTATAAAAGCATGCCAGTTCATCAAAAGTTATAAATAACCATCACAAGGCCACACTCCTAGAGACAGCCGGAGATTGGCGATTCCCTGCCAATTTATCTCCTCAGTCCTTTTTCTCTGTCCCCCTGCTGCATCTTGAATCTGTGGCTCAGTGTTTCTCTCCTTCATTTCATTCCTGGAGTTGTTTGGAGAATTGGGTACATTATCAGGTTGTGTTATTATTTGGGCTAGGAAACATTATAATGTTATCAGAGAACCTCTGTTTACTATGGTTTGAAAATGTAGCATTTATCTTAAAAGAGTGGTCATAACCTTTGGGAAGTACTGTCTGTTCTGTGAATGGTGCCCCAAATGGAATTTAATATTCTCTTTGGTATTAAGTTTAGTGGAGGTTTTGCTTTTTGAGATTTATTCGGAGTATTACTCTTTTTAAACAGCTTTATTAAGTATAGTTTATACTATATAATTCACTCATTTACAATGTATTAAATAATTCGGCAGCTTTTAGTATATTCACAGGGTTGTGCAACTATTACCACAGTTTAATTTTAGAACACATTTATCATCCGAAAGAGAAACCCCATACCATTAGAGAGCTTTCCCCATTCCCTCTCCCCCACCTCCCACACCCAGGCAACCATTAATCTGCTTCTATCACTGTAGAATCACCTCTTCTAGAGATTTTATATAAAGAGAATAATATAATATATGGTCCTTTTTTTTTTTTTTTTTTTTTTTTGAGACAGAGCCTCAAGCTGTCACCCTGGATAGAGTGCTGTGGCATAACAGCTCACCACAACCTCCAATTCCTGGGCTCAAGTGAGTCTCTTGCCTCCGCCTCCCAAGTTTCCAGGACCACAGGCGCCCGCCACAACGCCCGTCCATTTTTTGGTTGCAGTCCTCATTGTTTGGCCCGCCGGGCTGGATTTGAACCCGCCAGCTCAGGCGTACCTGGCTGGCGCCTTAGCCTGCTAAGCCACAGGCGCTGAGCCAAGAGGCAGGAATCTTACTGGAACTGACAAACTGGGCCTCACAAAAGTAAACTGCAAGGTCAGTCGTCACCCAGGAAGCTCTTAGTGAGGTACCATCATTGTGACAGCTACTCTCTCAGCCCTTGCCTCTCAGAGGTCATCATATGATCACCCGAGTAGCTCTGCCCACCCAATAAACATTCAAGAAGGAAAATATGGCTAGTCTTTGTAATTGCCAGGACCCATATCTGAGCAGAATTTCTCTAACCAGGCTTCCTCTAAGGTCTCTGGCTACTTTTGAACTACCTACCCAGGAGCAATCCCATTCATGTTTCAGTCAACCAGAACCAAAGGGTCACGTAGTGTGGAGTGCACCTGCTTAAAGAAAAGTCTGGATTTATTTCCCTCAACAAGGAAGGCAAATGACTTTGTTTGCTCCAGAAAAGTTCGCAATCCTGGCAAAAACCATCATAATCCTCTTCAGAAAATTAATTCTCTCTCTTTCCCATTCTCTCCCACCTCTACCCCTGAGCACACACAGGCACACATGCACACACATACAACCACACCCTAAAAAATAATGCGAGTATTTTTAAAAAGAAGTCAAATTGGCTGGAACAATTGGAAAACACTTTGTAAACAAAATGAGACTTGGAGGATAAGGTGATGCCAGATAGACCAAAAAAATGAAGACGTTTCGGCAGATGAAACTGGTTAAGTAAAGACAGGACTTCTGAAATAAGTTTTTGGGGAAGCATTTAACTACCTTGTGTGTACTAGCTGGGACTTAGTGCCTCTTCTTTCAAGTTGGGAATAAAATAGCAAAAGGAAAATCGACAACATTTTATTGCACTAAGGGGTTACTTTCTCAGTTGGCAGTTACTGATGAGTGTGTGTTAATAAAGCTGAAGTTCTTTTTCTGGGTTCATCCACATTCAAAATTATGCTTTCTTCATTGCACAGGTGTTTTTCCCCCTTTCATGGCTTGGTTTGCTGGCATAGTTCTTAAGAATAATTATAGTGAATGATAATAACCAACATTCACAGACAACCTCAGCACAGCATTAAACTCTTTTTGTGTATCTTTTCACATAATGTTCATATGCAACGTGTTTTATAAAAGGTGCCTTGACAAAGCTAATCATTAACTGCTAAGAGGAAGACTTTCCAGGGAAGTAACACTTAAACTGAATCTTCATATATGCTATAGGAGTTCTCCTGAATCAAATTTGAAAAGCCATTCCAAGCAGTAAGAATGAAATCCTGAAATGCTTCGGAAAAAGCAAGATGTTTGAGAGGCTGAAGCAGGACCAGACAAGTTGGAAAAAGCCAAATTGAAGCCAATTTTGTATATAGTGAGGTTATGAAAATGAAACAGGAATCCATCAACATATTTTAACAATGGAGAGGGATTATCAGATCTTCACCTTAGAAAGATAATTTGGGTCAGTATTGCAGCCCTTGGTGGATGGAGAATGAAAACTGGTAGGGCAGTCAGTTAAGAGACTGTCTTAGTCCATTTTGTGCTGCCATAACATACCATCGCAGACTGGGTCCATTTGTAATGAACAGAAATGTAGTTGGTATCTGTATTCTGAAGTGTGGGAAATTTGTATCTGAATGCCAGGAAGTCCAAGATCTCAGGATCTCATCTGGCAAAGGCTTCCTTGCTGCATCATCTTTTGGCAGAAAGTAAAAGGGCAAGAGTGTGTAATAAAAAGAGACAGGGCATAGAACTCATCCTCTTGTCAGGAACTCACTCCGGTAATAACAGCATCACTCCCTTTATGAGGACACAGCCCCCATGACCTAATGATTGCTTAAACACTGATGCATTGGAGATTGAGTTTCCAACACATGAACTTCAGGGAATACATTTAAGCCACAGCAGAGACATTATCACCACAGCCCACCTGAGAGATGATAAAGAAGAAAACTTAGCTAATGAGGAAAGAGAAGTGGGACTCAGTAAAGAGTTAAGGGTATGATATACCAAGGGTGGACAGTTAAATTTGTGAGTTCATCCAAGAAAAGGGGCTACATGCCTCCTTGCTGAATAACACTATAATCACCAGATGGCCAAGGCAAGTACTTTGAGGGTAACCATAGTGATATTCAGCAAGGAGGTATGCAGTACTTTTTCAGGGATGAGCTCACAAGCTTAATTGTCAGAACTCATAGACGCTGCCTTCCAGAGCTGAGAACTAAAGAAGAAAGGAAAAGTTAGCAAGCAAGATGCCAGTGGCACCAGGCTGTAGACATGTGAGGTGAAGTGGACATTAGCTATGGTGAGTGCTAGGGATTCAAAGACTTCCAGCCTAGAACTTCAGCAAAGCATCCAGAAAAGGTATACAAAGGACCGAAGGCATGTGCCCCCCTCAAAATTTATACTATGCAATCCTAACCCTCAATGTGATGGTATTAGGAAGGGGGCCTTTGGGAGGTGATGAAGTCATGAGGGTGGAGCCCTCACAAATGAGATTAGTGCCATTGTGAAAGCAAACCCAGAGAGCTGTCTCACCCTCTTGCTACCATGGGAGGAACACAAGAAGTCTGCCATCTGCAACCTGGAAAGGGGCCTTTATCAGCACTCAACCACGCTGGCACTCTGATTCCAAAAACCTCAATCTCTGGAATTGTTGAGAAATTTTGTTGATTATGAGCCATTCAGTCTATGGAACTTTGTTTTAGCAGCCTTAACTGACAAAGATAAGGTAGTATTTGAGCTTATCCTGTAGCTATACTATAAGCATGAACAGTATAAAGAGTACTCTAGGATGAAACAGCAAAAGCAAAGAGTTCAAGAGTAGAAAGAAAGAGAGTGTTTGGGGGTGAATAGACAGCACAGACAAAAAACTCTGAAGCCTTCCTTCTTCACGACTCCCTGCCCCAGGTGTCAGAATCCTGAGCAGGGTACTGTCTGCTTTTCCCCTCATTCTGGTAGACCCTCAATGTTACCCCTTCCGAGCATGAGTAGAAGAAATTTTATCTTGACTTTAGCACAGACATCGACAGGTAAGGTCTCAATGTGATGAAGAGCCTGGAATGACACTCTGTCAATGTAATAGTGACACACTTCATCCAAAGGAATTTTCCTCACAGATCCCTTGGGTTTCTCCAAGCATATTCAACTCTTTCTTAGTTTCTTTGGGCAAATGGCTCTGTGAAATGAATGGTTCAGTCCTTTGTTGTCCTGAGTCACCTTCTCAGAATAAGTTTTTCATTCTCTATCTCTCACACACCCATACACACATATATACACACACACTGGCAAGTAAGGGACTGTGGCAGTTCTTTGTGGCTGTGGCTACAGCTGCGTCTAAGTCACTGTCACTCATTAAGTCTTTCATTTGGAGGCAGCTCAGGCTTCCCACTGCTGGCTCTGTGCATATTCATTCCCCTCCTGGACACAGGGCTGCAAGCTGGGGGCCTTGTTCCCTCGTTCTCCCCACCACTGTTCACAAGCAGCCCAGAAAGTTGTTTAGTAAATGGAGCATTTATCCTTTAATTCTCAGATGTATGTGATCTAAAAAAATAATAACAGAGAAGAAAATATCCTGAGGACGTCAGAGGGAAAGGAAATGTGCAGAGCAGATGCTGCTACTTGTTTTTGTCCCTGTTTTATCTTTTAAAATACATAAAACATGAGTAACTAGAAAGAAACAGTTCCAGCTTTGGGTAAAATTAAAAAAGGGGCCATTTTATAACTGGAGTTGAATTTCTTATATTTTAAATTTTTTTGATACTCAGCATACTTCGTGGCCTGATAACAGTCTAGAACAGGAATGGAACTTAAAAGAGATGACTTATTCCAGTTCCCAGCCTTTAAGTTGGTGAAAAAATATCCAAGCTAGAAAAAAAATCTTTTTCTTTTCTATTTTAAGTTTAGAATCTCCCTCTCCCTGTCATGCTAAGTCCACTGTACCATTCAGAAAATCAAAATGTTTTTCTTAGGTACAAATATTCATTCACTCAATTTATTCACTTAGCAATTACTGTTTGGTTACAGAGAAGTAAAAACACGCTTCCAGAGTTGTGTTTACATGATTTGCATTACAATATTTGTAGAATATTATAGTAGAGTTATCCAAAAGTTGCATGAAGGCCATGAAGTTGGAGTAGGACCTAAACAGACTGAGTACCTTGGTTTAGGGTATAGATCATTGTAGCTTGATTAACATAAATACATAACCATAACAATATTTGTTTATCATTCTTTAGCTTCGAAAGGATGTTCGCAATAATTTCCTCATTCATTTTTATAGCAACCATGTCAGGCAGGTCATATAGTTGTCTGATTCACACATGTGGAAATAGAGGCCCAATTTTTTAAAAATAGAAAGTGATTAAATTGGGGGTCAAATTCAAGGCTTGAAACTCCAGGTCCCTTGCTCTCTTCTCTCCCTGATATCACCTTTCCATTATTATTTCAAAAATATAAGCTAATATTATGTAGTATCTCTCTTGTCTTGCACAGTGATATGTTAGGTATGAGGGGAAGAGGAGGTGGTGAAAAGATAAGCAAATCTCCAACAAGCTTATAGTGTAAGAAAAAAAGAACCATGTGACAACACACAAAAAGAAAGTTTCTCTTTCTTTCTTTCGGCAAAACTGAGTGCACAAAAAAATTGAAACAGGCAATGATTGGTACAGGAGTACAAGAAGAGAGAAATCTCCACTTTGTGGGTTAGCATGCTGTTGTCATAAGAAGAATGAACTTTGTCTAAGCTTTACAGGTAGAAAACAAGAGCCTGCTATATGGGAGTGGGGGTTAAATAAGAAAAGAAAAAAGGAAAACCTTAATTGTTTATGATATTGGTTAGAAATGTGGGTTGTGAAGAGTCAGACTGATGGTTTTGAATGCCAGCCCTGTTCTTAGTCGAGACTGTCACTCTTCAGGCAATTTACTTAACCCCTTCAGATCATGTAAGCATTACATGAAATCGTGATGTAAAGCATTTATCACACTACCTGGTTTATAGTTCTTAATAAGCAATGGAAATGATGGTGGTGGTAGTTATGTTGTTGTTAACATCATCACCATCAACCTCAACCCTTTCAGATGCCCCAGACAGGGTCATTCAGGCCATTCTCCCTAACATTGTTATCTGCCACAGACCCCATTGGCTAGTCTACAAACCTCTTAAGAATATGGCTGTCCACCCACTTCCCACCTTCTCTTCAGCCCCAGTGTCTGCCTCTCACAGAACAACACTTTTCTTTTAGGCACTCTGTTTTCCAGAACTTTCTGGAGAATTTACACCCTCCTAGAAAGGACAAGCCTTCTTCCCAAGGATCTAGGCGGTGCCTGCAACATTTCCCAGGTGGACCCCCGGCAAGCAGATGGGAGTCAAGGGAGCTCTACCCTGGAGGTTCTCTCTTGGTCTGCTATTACTTACTGCATAACTCTGGACTATGTTATTGCCAGTCAAAGGCTGTGGGGGACCCTGCTGTCATGAAACAAACATAGAAAGAAAAAAATGTAAAGCCAAAAATGAAGAACTACAGATGAAATCTGTGAAAGAGACAATGTTTCTATTTAGAAGCCCACCTCCTCCCCCCAGACCTCCATGCACTATTCTCCTCCCTCAACCCACACTCTCATCAGCTTCCTATTTTCCAACCAGTTGCCAACTAATCCCACCCCACCCACAAGAAGACGACACAGGTGCACCACAATAGCTAAAAGTCAGGGATCTAGGTCAGAATCTACTGATGATAAGAACATACATCGTTTATGGACCTATTTTAAAGCTGCAACCTTATTTGAGGATTGATCCTTTAAGCCCTATAGTAACCCCACTTCTCTGCCTTGGTGACATAGGAAAACAAAATAGAGAACTTCTATTTCCTTATAATGTCCTCTGAGGATAGCTTTCTCACTCGGAAACTAAGATCACTAAACCAACAGAAAACCCAAAGATGCAGACATGTGAAGCAAATTTTTGCAAGTCCTCCATGAGCAATAATGGTTATTAGAAAAAATTATGCAAGAAGCTATTACTCCCCCCAACCCCTTCCGCTCTTAGCTCCTAGACAAATGTATTCTAGCTATAGGATAACATGCATCATGGATTCAATCACTGGTTCGAAGCATATAATGCATTTTGTAGTACATCTCTCCACCCACACAAGCTTTGCTCTTCTTGCTGGCACAATAATCAAGTCTTCACTAAGCCATGTTATCAGATGCTTCTATGCAATGAAGTACAAAATAAGACCATTGAATCTTGTGGGCATGAAAGCATTACCACACTTTTTCATTGTAAAATTATTTCTTTGGTCAGAAAAAATATTGTATGGAATGCCATATAGTGAATAAGACATTCACTAAGTCCACAGATGTTAAGGCAAGCAAATGCATCATAGGCAAGAGAAGCAAATTTATATCTAGAATAAAGGTCTATTTCAGTAAAGGCAAAATGCTGCATTATGCTTAAGGTAAGTGGCGGATTCCAATAGAATCAATATGCCGACAGATGTCTCTCTGAAGGGTGATGCTTTATCATGCTTAGATTTAGCTTAGATTTATCCATCAGTGGCACAAGTTAGATCAGCCTCAGTGAGAAGAAGTCCATGTTGTTGAACCCATGCATAACCTTTATTGTTACCACCATTGTGACTTGATTCATGAGTCCATTAAGCAAAAACTGGAATGGCTAGAAAAAGAGGTTGAACAATATCCACAGCAATGGTCACTTGTCCTCTTACATCTTCTCTGCAGTAAGTACCCTTTAGAAAGCTTTTTCATGGGACACAAATATCTTTTCATTTTATTCACATCTTAGAGATCCATTCTCATACACTTCTCCCACACTTACATGTCACCTGGACAAAAGGGACCAACATCCATCCGTGAATGGCATTAATTCATACATACCTGTAGACATCCTTCCTCAGACAACCAAAGTAAGCCATGTACTACTTGAAGACTTGCCCATATGGCTTGCCTTTATCTATTCCTTCAGTACCCACAGTAAGACTATAATGCTATAATAATCTATTCCCAGATGATGCTAATCTATCATACAAAACTCTATGTAAACCAAGCTGAATTTTTCTTTCTCAATCAACTAATCTTGAAGAATTTCCAATGGGTTTACATAAAGGTATCCAGAAACAAGGGAAAATGTGAAGCAGGAGACACTTAATGGCAATTTGAGTCATCTGCTCATGCAATATACTTGTAGCCTTAGGAAATGCTTGAACTCTTCCAACTACTTCAATTTAATAAGAATCCTGCTGCATGTGCCTAACTTTATGAATTAGGGGATCAGATAATTCCTGGTTTGTGTTGATCATGTCAGGTTGTATGGCCACTTATAATATTCCAATCAGATGTTGAATCTCTACCATGATCCAGTAGCAAGACAAGTTCTACTTCTCAGAAGGAAAATAGTTATTTACTTACGGGCATATGACATTATTCCAAAATCCTAGATTCTCTCAATAATCCTTAAGTTCTCTTAACCATAGCTTCTTTTATTATAGCTAGCAAGAGGCTATACATAGCATCACTACCTATTTAACTTCTCCTACCTTTGAGTAGGAAACACCCATGAAAAAAGTCTGTTCTGTCTAGTCAAAGGAAGGAAATGACAAACATAAGAATACAGAAAACTTACAGACAATAACTACTCTACTCCAGTCAAACATCATAAGAGAAAAAAAGGTACCCCCTACTACCCATGCACCTATGCCAGCAAAAGCCAAATGGAGAGCCTAGATGTCCCACTTATAAGGCTGTAATGATGTGTACAAACACCTTCACTAGAATCAAGTCAGACTGTCAAGTGGGGATCCAGGACTTTCATCCCCACCGGCTGTTAATGAAACACCCATGGTATTAGCAGAAACTATGAAGGGAGCTGCAACTCCCATCTTTATGGAGGAGCGACAAAGAGCTTCCCCCTTGGACAGAAATGGAGGATGAGTGGGGAATCTGGATCTTCATTTTCATCTGACAGTAAATAGATGTAGCCTAGAGCTATGTGGAGACAAACCAGTTGAAACAGAATGTTTGGATGAGATTCAGAGTCTCATAGTACACAAAATGTCCAGGTATCATCTGAAAATCATTCATCATCCCAAGGACCAAGGACCCAATCGATGATGCTAACACTGAGATGAGACATGCTAGAATTATATGACAAAGATTTCTTTTTTTTTTTGAGACAGAGCCCCAAGGTGTCACCCTGGAGAGAGTGCCGTGGCATCACAGCTCACATCAACCTCCAATTCCTGGGCTCAAGCAAGTCTCTTGCCTCTGCCTCCCAAGTAGCTGGGACTACAGGCACCCACCACAATGCCTGGCCATTTTTTGGTTGCAGCCGTCATTGTTGTTTGGCGGGCCCAGGCTGGATTTGAACCTGCCAGCTCAGGTGTACATGGCTGGCACCTTAGCCCACTGAGCCACAGGCGCTGAGCCATATGACAAAGATTTCAAAGATAAAAATGCTGTAATGAGCTAGCATGAACATATTTGAAACAAATGAAAAAATAGAAAGTCTCAGCAAAGAAATAAGAAGTCCCAGCAAAGTGAAAGAAGATATAAGGAAAAACTAAATCAAAATTTTAAAACTGAAAAATACAATAACTGAAATATAAATAAGAAGCTCATGAATGGACTCAACAGCAAAATGGAAGCAACAAAGGCAACAATCAATAAATTGGAATAAAAGAGATTACTCAATTCTAACAAGAAGAAAATAGAGTGAAAAGATAGTTAACAGAGCTTTGGAAACATGAGGGACTTCCAACAAAATATTTAACATGTTGCCATAGTTCCAAAAGCAGAGGGAAAGCGAGAAGGGATGAAAGAGTACTCAAAAAAAGGGTGAGAACTTCCCAAATTTGGCAAAAGACATAAATTAAAGATTCAATAAGTTGAGTGAACACTAAAATAATAAAGCCAAAAAAATCCTTGCCTAGAAGCATTATAATTAAACTTCTGAAAACTAAACGCAAAGAAAAATATCTAAAAGCAATAAGACAAAAATGATACCTTTCCTTCTGGTGAAAAACCAAATTAAACGACAATGGATTTTACACTACCAAAACCCTTAAAGGTCAGAAAATAAGTGGCATAATATTTGTCAAGAAAGAAAAGAACTGTTAGTATGGAATCTTACCATCAATGAAAATAGTCTTTCAGAAATGAAGAGAAAATCAAAGCACTCTCAAATGAAAGAAAACTCAAAGAATTTGCCACCATTTGACCTACCCTAATAGGTAATAATATCTAAACAGAAGGAAAAAAAATAAAGAACTTCAAGACATCAATAAGGAAGAATATTTTAATAGCCAGCAAAATTACAGATAAAGACAATAGGCTTCTTCCTCATGCATTTTCTAAGTTATGTTTAATTGTTGAAATAAAATTATAACATTGATGAAGTTATAAAGATATGTAAGGAAAATATTGAGGAAAATTATAGATAAGCTACTTCACTCAACTGGTGAAATGATGACATCAGTAGTAACTGATGACATCATGGTAACTTACATGACTATGATAAATTACATATACATAGTGTAATATCTAGAGCACCTATTAAAAAGAGCATAGAGATATGCTCAAAAGCTATATAGATAAATCAAAATGGAATTCTAGAAGAGTTGAGGTAACCCAGAGAAAAACAGGAAAAAGAAAATAGAAATGAAAATGGAGAGACAAGAAAACAAAACAAAAAAAATTAAATCAAGATTAAATGAAAATCTAATTATAGTAAGTAGACTAAATTCTCCAGTTAAAAATTTATTGAAGTAGAGGGAGGAGCCAAGATGGTGGCCGAGTAACAGCTTCCTTGCAACTGGGCTTGGTGAGACTGGGGAGAGAAGACTTCAGGCATCTCTGGCTGGCGAGATCTGCCCAGAAACATCCCTTTGGGGACACAGGGAGACAGCTTGAGACTTCTGGACCCCCTGAGGAAGGCAAAAGCAGTGGAGATCTGGCAAGTGGT